>PVKH010031320.1:0-12359 GCA_004027955.1 Chaetophractus vellerosus
GGACGAGAAGCATTGGTGAAGGGGTGAGGGAAGGGTCAGGCATGTCAGCAAGGAAGTGCTTGGCATTTGTGTGGTTGGGGTAAAGGAAGCACATTGAGGAAGGCATGCCAGGAAGCCAGAGAGATCCAGAGAGCCTGGTTGTGGACACATTAGCATGCTATTCCTTATACCCCCAACTAAAAGTCCACTTTCTGACACATGGGGAAAGGATAGCTGAAGAAGCCAGGGGCAAATGGCGTGAGAAATACATCTTCTGAGTTGCATCTGTGTCAGCCTTGTGAAAGCTACTTGCTTGTAACTGTAAGAAAAATAAAGCTATATTAATTTTAATAATTCTTACAACACCCTGAAAAATCAATGACCCAAAATCCATGGCCCAACGTGAGTCCCCTGAATCTGTCTATTATACACACCATTCCGCCAAGTGTTTTAGTCATTCGTTGAAAAGTGCATTTGTTGAAAAGTACATGTTTGCATATGTGAACACCTAATATGTGCTATGTGATTTAACAAGTATGGGGTGTGAGTCTTTACCAAACAGTATCTCTAGCAAAAACTAACGGGAAGTTCTGCACTCTGGCACCCACGTTTCTGCTGTCCTGGCACATATAGCAAATAGGAATAGTAGTTGAAGCTCACTCATGCAATCATTTTCAATGAAACGATCGCAATCAGGAACTCTACAAAGCAGTATTCTATTATCCTTTCCATTAAATACATCTCTCATTCCTTTCGACTCTGCATAAATTACATAGGCACTGTTATTTACCAATTGGAACTGGCAGCGGTAAATTAGCACCGGCTGATTACTAGACTTTTGCCCAGTGAACTTTATGTTCCCCCATTGAATCGGTTTATTGTTGCTGTTCCTGCTTTGGAACATGACTTCCCTAGAAAGCATTTCTTAATTCATCCTCTGTGCTGGATCCAGACAGCAGCTTGAAGCCAGCAGCTGCTCTTGAACAAAGCAGGTAGGGAGACAAGAAAGGCTGCTGAATCCATAACAATAAGCACATCATGACATAATTAGAGTAAATCTCCAGAGTGACCTGCACACTTTCAGTGCCATATGGTTATTTTTGGTGCTGAAAGCGTGTGGCTGGGAGCCATAGTTTAATCTAGCCACTCTCCTCAGTATTCCTGCTAGCATGAAATTGATTTTGTGTCCAGAAAATTAACATGAATATTTATTGACAGAAGTGAGGACTATATTTGCACAGTCAGCTAAGTGCGCCAGTAGTTTTAATAAAATTATTTGTATTCTCTTTTACCTGAAATAGATATATAGGTGAAGAGAAGTTTTTGCTTTTATTTTTCTGTCCTGAAGAATTTCTTAAACTTTAGTAGTACTTCATATATACCTTGCAATATACACATTTCAACCTCCTCTGCCTGCCCCGCCCCCCAACTTTTTGTGGCACAGTGTTTTTCACTGGTGCATGGAAGCACTGTTCTCTGTATCTTCTAATGTCTTCGTTTGACTTTGACCCGGTTAATAGGATTTACTGCTACTGTAGCTTGCCCAGGGGTAAAAAACAGATTGTCAATATGGACAATACCTTGTGGTTTGTCAGGGATTAATAAACTGTCCTTTCTGCCTCTGCTTCTGCAAGTAATTTAGGCTGTAGAAGATTTAGATACAAACACACACACACACACACACACACACACTCACATACACACCACATATTTACTAGTCAGAGACATGGGCCAGCCCAGAATCCCAAATCCCAGGCTCCTAAACTCACTGATGGGTTTCTCCAGAGCAAGTCTGGTCTTACCTGGAAAATAGAATTAATATCAAATAAATGTAAAAAATAATAATTCTCAGGCAAATAATGACCATAAAACTCCACTTAATGATTTGCTCTTTGAGAACTTCAAGAGGCTTGAATATCATTCCGTGTGTCAGGACATACAATTGTCCCATCTTGGCACCAGAGGCCTGTTAACCAAACCCTAGATCTACCCACCCAGAACAAGAGTCCTGCCTTGTGACTCTAGAGGATATTTATTTTCAGAGGTCAGTGATGCATAAGAAATCACCCCCTTTTTTCTATCCCCTTAAACAAAAGATGAATGGAAAACAAACTGTGCTAAAGTGGGAGAGTTCAAAGAATACATGGAAATGAGGGCTGAATACAAACTGGTTTTGCTTCAGAGTTTTCTCCTGTCCTATAACATGGCCTTGAGCTACACCCGGTGCCCTGAGACCTATGGGTTTGAAAATCTGCCTGCACATTTTCCACCCTTTGGGATAGATAATGGGAGTCCCCTCTCCTGCCTCCTATTTTCATAGAGCAGGTACGGTCTTGTGCCATTGTCATGGAAAGCGAAATAAATCCCTGGTAATAGAAAAAAACACTTAACTCTTCGTCTCACCCCACAAGTTAAATTGCTGCAATCTCAACATCTAATAAGTAGCTTCCTGAAAATCAATGACACCTGACATGATAGCCCTGTGCTAGATTGTATGTGTGCACAAAAAAGTCAAAATCTATTTTAGGCAGGAAAGTAAGGAGCAGTAGCTGCATAGCTCAAGAAGATTGAAATAAAACAATTTAAATAACTTGTCCAGCACCTGGCATAACAAGGACTTAGTTAGGCCATTGTTATTTCTTTGTCACTTTTATGAATGTGGTTCCATAGAAGCTCACTGAGAACTTTAGAAATGCCTCAGTAAGCAAAGAAAGCTAAAAAATGGAATCTTTTCAGTTGACTTACTGCATGACCTTCAGTGAGTTTTTTTCACATAACCTCTCTTGCCCCCATTTTAAACTAGAAATCATAATATTTATCAATTTTCCCCCAGGGTTTTCTGTGAGACTAGAAAAAAATTTTCAAATAACAGTGCATAGAGTCACCAAAAGTCTGAGTCAGAACATATAACCTGAGCTTCTACAGAATCCATGGGACTTCCAATGACCAAACAAATCAACCAGATTTTCAGAAGCTAAAGGTAAGTGGTTCAAGGCAGTAAATATGACCAAAACAGTGGAAGAAGGAGATGTGGGCATCAGAAGAATAGTAAGGGAAGAAACTTTTTTGTGGCTAAACAATTAAATAATCAGGTAGGGTTCCCGACCTAATCCTTGGTAAGTCATTCAATAGATTTTTAATCTAGAGGTTCATTAGCTATCTAATACCCCACTTAGAGCCTGAGTTTTCAATTCATAGTTTATTTCATCTGATATATTTTTCATATTGAAGTTATAAGTATACTATGTATCTTTATTACGGTAGAGCTCTCCTAAATGATAAACATTATAGCAGGGGTTCTTAACCAGGGGTCCATGAGCTTGAATTGAAATTTTAAAAAAAACATTATTCTTGTGGGGACGTGTTGGTGTGGGTGTGATATATTTATTAAATAATACACAGTATGGTGTGGACTTAGTAAGGGCTCCGTGGTTTTCACCTGACTGGCAAAGGGGTCCGTGGGACAAAAAAAGGTTAAGAACCCCTGCATTATAGCGATTTCACACTTCCTCTGCATAAGCAGTGCTTTTGTGAACTCCAGCAGAAACTGATGCAGGATTTCAGGTCCACAAAATAAATGGAAGTCACGGGCATTTGATCTTTATTTATAGCACTTAAGCTAACTTTTCCTACCTGTATTGTTTCTTTCCCAAATCACTAAACTTTATCCTCCTTATTAAGCAAATTGGTTATATTTCTATTGTAAAGTAATGGAGATTGGTAAAAGATACATTTCCTAAAACAATTCTAGGAAGAAGCTTGGCTTTCCTTAAAATGCCTTTGGGAAATGAAAAAAAAAGAAAAAAGAAAAAAAAGAAATCACCCTACAAACTCCTGTATCTCCCCCACTGGTACTGCGCAGACTCAGAGCCCACCTCTGCAGCTGATCCCTTCGTGAGCCAGCGACGTTCCGAGCGCCTTTCACGCAGGACTCTTACCGTGCTGCGGTTGTGCCGGTTCTGGCTTGATTAAAAGTACACCTGTGATAAAACAGGTGCTGAGACGAGATGTGGAGCGAATACACAGAGACAGATGGATTAAGACTGCCGTAACTGTAGTTTTACTCAATTATAATTTTCACAAGCTCCAGGTGATTCCTTTTTTTTTTTTTTTAACAGCATCACTCAACTCAGGGTCCCAGCGGACCTTGAAGCAGGAGAGAGGTGCATCCTGTTTTTCTCTAAGCCGGTGTGCAGTATGGGCACTTCAGAGAGTTGTGCTATGAAAAAGCAATTAGCTTCTTGAGTCTGGGGCGCCATTTAGAATATCTAAGCAACCGTGCTTCATCATAAAATTGACCTTTTTAATTTTTTATGTCGGAAATTTCCACTAAAAGTGTTAGCATAAAGAAAGTACAGCTCCAGGGAAAATGTGAAAGGCATGAGAAGGAGTCATGAAAGGTTGTGTTACACCAAAGGAAAGTTGAAAGCAGCTCTCCTTGGACATGATAAATACAGTGTCATGAAGTACCCTGTGCTTAATTTTTAAATAATTAGTATCATTAAGTAACATAACAATGACATTGCAATTCCAGTCTGGCATAAGACATAGGCAGGTAGTGTATCTTAGATTTACAGCCAACTTAGAGTCTTGCAGGATAATTGCTTTGCTCTCTAGAAAAGAGGTCTTTTTCTCATTACTTTTGACTGTCATTCCAATGTGGTAATCAACTTAATGTGATCATAATTTATGTACTGTATTTTTCAAAGCTGTATCAGATTTGCCATTTTAATTTCCCTGTCTAACTGCAAGGTCTCAGTAGGAAAAAAAGGAGGGAAAATTATAAAATTATTCAGGAAAAGAAGAATTGCCACGGGAGGTCATAATATTCATCCGTCCAGTACACAGTTCTGGCCCTGACATGACAACACAGAATGTTTTCTAGAAGGGTGTAGTAATAGTGTAAGATATGGTTGAGAATTAAGTTAGCTGTATTTCAGTCCTTGCAACTCAATTATTACCTGTATGAGCATGGTCAAATTATTTAACCTTTCTGTGCTTCACCCTCCCTATCTGTAAAATGGGAATGCAGTCTAGTTATTTGCAGTCATATAACTTTCTACCCTGAAGCTTAGTGGCTTGAAGCAACAATTTATTAATTATCTCTCAAGGTTCTGTGGGTTAACTAAGATCAGTTATGTGGTTCTGGCTTGGGGAGCTCAATCCTATTATGGCTGGGCCATGGCTAAAGTCATCTGGACTGGGCATCCAGATGGCTCACCCACATGGTGGGCAGTTGATGCCAGCTGCTGTCAGAACCCAGCTGGCTTGTGAACCTGAGTGCCTATTCATGGCCTCTCCATGCGCCGTGGGCTGCTCATAGCATGGCAGCTCGGTTTGGATAAGGATAATCTCCCAGAAAATTCCTACCAAGAAACCCAAGAGGAAGTTGCAAGGCTTTTCTGACCTAGCCTTGGAAGTCCCAAATTCAGGGACAGGGAATTAAGCTCCATGTCCTGATGGAGGATGGTAAGGTCACATTACAGAAGGGCAGGTGAGATGAATAGGTTGTTCTAGTCATCTTTGGAAAATATGATCTGTCATAGGCTAACAATTATAGTATCTACCTCATAGGGTTGGACAGAAATTATATGAGTTAATAATATAACGTGAATATTTAGAACAGTGTCTGGCACATCTTGAATACTCAATAAATGTTGGTTAGGAAAGTTTAGTATTGTCCTCCAGGACATAGAATATTCTGTACTATGTCCTGATCTCTTTATCCTCTACACTATTTGTAACTTTGCTAATTTCTTAATCTTTCAATATTAACATTTTCAATTTGCATCTCTGCTTGGAAAGAAGGGAAAGGATACATTTACTGATTTTCCAGGTTTGGAAGGAAATGTAATTATTCATTCTCCATAGTCTTCATAATTCAAAGGTTGTGAAAATTATCCACATAATATGTGTCTTTCCAAACTTCTCAGCTCCTACAGTCTCTTTCTGTGCCCATACACCAGTCCTCCATGGCCCCTACCTGCAAGGAATGGTTATGGCATGTGCAATCTCTCACCTGTATTCAGTCCATTTCAGTGGTATATGAAATACTAGCTAAGAGATGGAAGAAGGTGATATTTTAAGATATTTGGATAGCTCTAAGACCAAAACACACTATTTGTAACTTGAATTTCACATTGCTGGATAAGGAATTCAAGTCACTATGCAAAATCTTATTCTTATAACCACAATGCTGCTAAAGACTATAAAAATAAATGACATTGATAAAGTACAATTGTATTGGTATTATATCTATTAGACAAATGGAGGGAAATTCAAGTTTCCTTTTCTTTTTCTTGCCCTGTGCTATTTAAGTAAGATTCAGAATCTAGCAGAATCTTTGCTTACAGGATATACTAAAAGAAATATGTGTTTTTAAAAATAATGCATTGATATATTTTTAGTGTCTCATTTTAATGACTTTCAACACACCTCATTACTAAAATTCGAATAACCTATTTTCACTCTTTGAGTGAGTGACTCTAATCATTGTTTTGCAGATGAATATTATAGGAATTAGCTGAAAATCAGCCAAAATCATGAAAGTCACAAGGGAAAATAACCCATGCATTAAATATTTTAATAGGATCTCACCAAATGTGGGAAAGAACATTTAAAAATACTCTTCCCTCTGAATTGATTAGTAAAAATATTACTTCTGTTTGCTCAGAATCTCATTAATAAAAAGCCAAGGTGTTGAGTTACATCAGTAACTTTCTGCCAAAAGCAAGAGATTCCTCACAACTGAGAAGTTGAATTATAGTCACACGATGGAGGCCTTTATGTCTAAATCACAGTTTAGCCCTTTCTGAATGTCAGATAACTCACTTGAGCCTCCATTAGCAAGTGGATAACATCATTTTATTTTTACCAGACTGCTTTGAGGCTGAGAAGATAACTCATATAGTTGATAGACGCCATCACTGACCAAAGATGTGAAGGTTCCCTTCCTCCCTCAAAAATTACAGCTAGCTCAGTAAACTACACCTACAGGCTGGCTTACAGGCATTGAGAACAAGCTAGACATAAAATGCTTGACAGACACTAAACTAAGACAGAAAAATACACCAAAAAAGTTATTCCCTAGCATAGCATCTCATTTTCTAACTTCAAACAACTGATCACTGTGCTTTTCTTAGAGTCTAAGAACAAGAAATATACTAGATCACAGAATTCCTGTATAAATCTTCTCTTTCTTAATACATAAATACTAAAATTGAAACATTTAAAAATAATGCTTCAGAATTTTGGAAATTTGGAGAGAAAGTTCTGCAAAGCTTTGAAACCTAAGCTCATTGTAAGTTATTTTATTTACTCACAGAGTACTGTCATCTAGGACTTCTAGCATGGAAAATGAAACCCTTGTTGATGAAAGAATTAAGGATAGATACATACAAAAACTGGGCCACACATTTGGAATTCCATTTCTTTTTTATAATGTTTTCTCTTTTCTTGTTTCATGGTGTCTCTTGTAATTCTATAAGTATAGGAAAGAACATTACACTGCATGATCTGATGGAGTTTTTCATAAGGACAGTTCTGTTGACAATGATGTCCTTAGTGTGAACTGCTCAATTCAAACATCTTTCCATATGAATTTTATACATATACTCGAAAAATACTCAGAAAATTATTCATCTCTTTATTTATTTATGAATTGTTCTCTGTCTACTAAAGACTTTGAGGTAGCTTGATAAAAATGAAAACATCAGACATGCAATCTGGAAGACAACAAATTAAGGAAATGGAGAAATGGATGCAATCAGCTAATTGGGATCCATTGTTCATAACATTGATTTAATAATAATTTCTCAGGAGAAAAAGAAAAATCACAATAAATGTTAACAACATTTTCTTTTTCTAATCAATGGTAATGTGAACTTGCATGCCTTGTTCTTCTTTGTGACATTATCAAAGTTTTAGTCTTGCTGTTTTTTTCCATTATGAACCTAGAAGCTATTTGGACTTTTATTGGCCATCACTAATTCTTCCATGAGGCCCTATCATTTAGCTTAGTGTGTATACACACACACACACACACACACACACTATATATATATATAATCAGGATTTTGTATATATAGTGTGTGCATATATATATATAAAATCAGGATTTTGTATATATTTAGTGTGTGTGTATATATGTACATATATTTGTATATATATGTATATATATGTATATATATATAAATCAGGATTGTTGTATAATCCAATAAACATGCCCTAATTAAGAGTTCATTTTTAGGTTGCTTTCCGAATAGGATTAGTTCTGTCACTCCGTTCAAGGTGGCTGGGGAGTTGTGCCGGCACAGTGAGTCCACGTAGGAGAGCTATGGATCTTCAAAGACCCTGGGGATGGCTACAATTTGAACCATATAGATATCCAAAACATTCCTCCAGAGAAAATAGTTTAAACGGTATACATTTAACTGAAAAAATACCTTTAAATGCAAGCACTCCTATATATACATAATTGCTTATATATCAGATATACATCATCAAAATGCCATACCACATCAAAATCAGACAGAGCGAGCATACGGAACCACTTTAGAATCCTCTTGGAGTATGTAATCTTTATTTTCTGTATGAATAAATATATCATCATTTTAATTTTGTAAACCTCTCAGCCTTATAAATCATAGCTATGAAATTTTAACCTTTTGTAGTATAATGTATTTGCACTTGAATGTAAATAAGAATTAACAACAAAAAGACCATTCGTGTTGCCTCCAATGATTAGTAAGCATTGCAAATTGTCTTCATGAATCTCATATCTGGCGAGCATGAACAGCCAGCAAATTCTTGCCAACATTGTTTTCATTTTCTTTCACAATGGGGCTTCTTTAGATACATTACAGGGTTTGAGCAAAGTGTCAGGAAAAGACAATTTGTAGCCAAGAAAATGAAGATGAAAAGAGAGAGAAACAATAGGATGATAATGCTTGTTTCCAACTTCATATTCATCACGCTCGCCACTCGTCATCCTTAAGGCTAGTAAGGAAAAGGACCCTTGATGCTAGTAGTGTCATTTTCCCATTAAATCAGCAATGCTTATTAGCTTTCTGGGAGACCCAGAATGTAAAATTTCAAAAGGTAAATGATGATACAAATGCCCTGACATCGGTCATTACATGCCTGTGCCCTAAAGACAGAGTCTCTTAGTCATTAAAAATGCAAGCGTGACAATGAGAATAAAGTGAAATTATTTTAATGCTATGAGCAAAAATTTCCAAATCGAGTATATTCCTTAAATGTATGGTTTCATAAAGTTAAATTTGGCTCACTGCTTTACTCACATGATAACATTTTTATTTAAAAACGAATTAAAAATAAGCGCTGTGGGCTTAGAAGTCATCTTGAGCTCATGTGCTGTACAGAGTAAATGTTGCATGCAAGAAAAGGGCCATTACTACTGGTTTCCATCATCCTACTGGGTGTATTTAAATTCAGATTCAGCCAGTTCTGTCTGTCAGGAAAATCATAAACCTTTCACAAATGTATCATCACCACAAGACAAAAAACTGCAGTTCTGGAACAAACCAACGATCCTTCAAGACTGCCTCTGACTGGGTTTATTGGGAAAACCTTCAAAGGCAGACATCACACATAATCCGAAGGGAAAATGACCTTAAAAAAAATTACTGTGTGGAACAATTTTTCCAGTCCTCAAGGATTCCACATAATCTTTGAACCATGTGTGCTGCGCATCCCTTACCATCTTTTCCTTATTTGGAAGTTGTTTGCCTGTGATAACTTTGTAGAGCAGAGAATTCTGCCATATTTTTGTTGGGTTATGGAATACACACATTTCTCTGATCTCCATATGATGCTTTGATAACTGAATTCCTTCATATATTCAACTGCAGTTTCATATGTGGTACTAAGGCTAGGGGGGAAAACCTGGAAGATTGTACAAGCTAAAAACTGGCAGTTCTGACAAGTGTATGGAAAACAGTTATTAGACCCAGAGCACAAGACCAGTCATGACAGTTAGTTAGTGTCTTTAGCTAAGGAGAGAAGGCGTGACCGTACACTTGTTCTGATACATCTGTTAGGGACAAGCTATCTACCCAGAATACAAATATGAGACATAATTGAGAAACCGTCAAGAGGTATAAAATTCACTAGCAGATACTTATATCCACTAGTTTGTGGGAGAATCTGGAATACAGCCGAAGATATCTGTGTTGTAAATATATTTAGTAAATTGAAAGTCCTTTAGGAAACAAAAGGTCTTTGGGGTATATATGCACAATTATTATTTCTATCATTTGAAAGCTATGTCTCTGGGCAAAATAATAAAAAAGAGAAATAGACAACTTATGATATACATGGTACTGAAGAGCAGAATTTGTTTTTCTGGACCATGATTGAAGATACCAAAATGAGAGTTCCTGGCAAAGTATTTGTTGTAGATTATAAACACAGCTCAAAGGGCATATCATAAAGACAAAAGAAGTATGTGTACTTTAGTGTTCTCACTAAAGCAATAAAGAGAATTTGACATTTGAGAAAGAAAAACACACATCCCCCCAAAAGTAAAAACAATTACAAATATATCATAGAATGAAGAATAAAAATTAATGCATTCATTTGAGCTTTTATTGGTATTATTGTAACAAAACTATGTAGCAAATACTGTGTTAAGGGACTTCCTAGAAAAACATTAGGAAAAAAACAATCATGGAAGACTGTAGATAGAAGAAATAAATAGCATTTTTCACAAATGTTGCGACAGTAATACCTGTATTCCAATTCATAGAAATTAAATGAACATTTAATATGGAGTTAAAAAATATAATCCCATAGCTAGAACAAATACTAACTAGAATGGCTTATGACTAGTGAATGGCAATGGAAGACTAACTTGTTTCAAAGAAAAAGCAAAATGGAGAAATAAAAGTATATGTCAAGAGCAAGCTCGAAGAACTGGGAATAGGAGTTGGCTGCTACCCTGCTGGGATTCAGGACTCAACCAGCATGTGAACAATCCAAGGATTTAAGTCTCTAAGAAATGTACTTAACAGGTACATTGAAAGTTATAGGTTCAAAAAGAAGGAGTAGAAGGGTCATAATTAGGAGAATTGTAAATAAGTGTAATGATGTTATAAAGGGGAAATAGATTATCATATATTCCCAAATAGGGCCCGCTGAAGGGGTGCTGATTTCCTGGTGCTGTGTGCCTTACCTCTGGGGTCTGTATGGCCCTAGAGCCCTCAGAAGCACTCTCGTTCCAGGCTTTGTTTACTGTGGTAGTTAGTGAAATCTGTCTGAGACCTACATAAGTGTAAGCTCCGAGTAATAGCAGTGCTTCAATATTGGTTCATCAGCTGTAACAAATGTACCACACTAATCTTAGATGTCAATAATAGAGGAAACTACGTGTGTTGGGGGATGGAGGCATATATGGGAATTCCCCGTACTTTAAATATAATTTTTCTGTAAATGTAAATCTAAAACTTCTCTACAAATAAAGTTTTTTTTAAAAAAGTGTATGTCAATAATATATATGCCTATAAGGAAAAGGCATAATCCTTCTCTGGGAGAAAAAAAGACATCGTTCGATTGAGAATAAAAGACAGGAGACAGTTTGAGATAGAGAGAAGTGACCCCAAAATAGAAGTATACTTCAATCCTCCTGATTAGATGATTACACTCCTGACACAGATTACAAAATATCTTAATTCTGAGAGAGTTTCATTATCCAGACAGCTAGTATGATTTACATCCTGATAGAACCAGAGTGTCTAATAAATTCTCTACTTTCCTTCCTGATAATTTTATTTCCCAGCAGGGAGAGGAAGCAACAGAGGAAACTGTTAACTGCACTTAATTCTGACCACCCAAGAGGAACTAATTAGCAGTTAAATGAAATCATGGAAACTATTTGTGAATGTGATAATATTATCTAATGTTTATAATAGACATGGAAAATGCTTGATTTAGTCACAAATGTGTCCTCTGCTCTTAAAAAAGTTTCTCCTAAAAGATAGATGAGAGCCAATGGGCAAAAGCTCTTAAAAGGAGTATGTCTCAGAAATAAATCAGAGGCTTTCCAGAACAAATTCCTGATCATACAAAGATGGTTTTAATAAATAATACTAGGAAGAGTTGGCTAAGTAGATGAATGAATCTGGATGCACAGAGTTCTCTGATGAGTTATCATTGAAAAAGATATATACATATAAAGGACTATAAAAGATCAGGTCCTTCAGGTATTATTAAGTATAGGAAGCTGAGACCCTATGAAAAATAAACAGAATAACAAAAATTATTTTTTATTATGTTCAGAACAAGATACAAATAAGACAGTGATCATCTACTCTTTTTTTTTTAAAGAAATCTCTTTTTTTTTGTTACATATCCCCCTTTCT
>PVKH010031321.1:0-12347 GCA_004027955.1 Chaetophractus vellerosus
TGTATCCAGAGTATCTAAAAGGAGCCAGCCAACATCATTATACTTTTTTATGCTGCAAAATTCTGTTAAAGTATTGAAAACACTGTCACCCAGATCCTTGCTTCTTATAAGCAAGGAAGTAGGGAAATCCAGTGAGGCTATATTGCATATCTCTATTGCCAGCTCATGCCATGAAGTCTTAGCAACCTCTTCATTATTGGAAAGGGAGTCATTAGTACCCTTGAGTCCAATTAGAGTAGAGAACCACTTCAGATATCCCATGTTTAAGACTCTGTTCCTCAAGAACCACTCCTGGTACCAGCTGTTCTAGTCAGGGTTCTCTCGGGAAACAGAATCAACACGAGATATCTGTTAAAAATATAAGATTTTATAAGAGTCTCTCACGTGACCGTTGGGATACACAAGTGCAGGTTCCGCCGGCAGGATGCATGTCAGGGGCTTCGATGAAAGACTGATGAAGGGTCCTTGATGAGTTCCTGGGAGAAGTTTGCTGTCAAACGACGAGCTGGGAAATTCTCTCTGAATGTTGAAATCAGTGCCCTTTTTATGGCAGTCAACTGAATGGATAAAAGCGTCATCCATTCTTGATCCAATCTTGCTGATTGATGCAGATGTAATCAGCCATCCATGCTGTAAACTCAATTAGCCCAGTGCTTGCTGGAGCCAATAGCTGGGCACAATTACCTGGCCGAGTTGACACATTAGCCTAACCATCACAATTACCAATCTCTTTTTCTCTCTTCCAAATAGTTTATAGCAGCATCTAAACATGCATTATTTTCTACAACCTTACAATAAGCAAAGATTTAAGAATTAAACAAAACCCTAACTCTAAATGCCAAGAACTCACCCAACTTCTACTCTATATTTCCTTGCTTTTACAGTTAAACTTCCTTAAAGTCATTCTCTGCATCAATTTCTCCCTTTAATAGTCTCTCCTTTACTCTTTAACCCACCCCAGTGTGAATTTGGCTTAGGTACTCCAAAAATAAATGGTTCTCTTTGAAAAGTCATCTATAACCTGCAGGAAGCTGATTACATAAAATAATAATATCTAAGCTACTAAATAAATAAATTTAAACTTCGTCTTATTTGACCCTCAGGAGACTAACAGCGCTGGCTCAAATTATAGTCATTTCTCCCTAAGACTACTGTGGTAGCTGCCTATCTGATTTATTTATATTTATTCTTGACACTTTTTATCTGATCTCCACATTGTTTCTATGTCCTAATTCTCCTTAGAAACTTTTAGCACCGTCTTATTATTTTAGAATAAATTTGCTCACAGGTTTATGGCCCCTATGACAAAAACAGATTCATCTTACATCATATCCCATTTCTACCACATTTAGGAATCCAGAAGCATTTGTCCTCTTTAAAATTTTGAATATGCCATGACTCCTCTCATTTCAGTATCTGCAAATTCCTGGAATTTTGCCACACACACACTGTAGTTAATTCCTACACAAACATTTGGATTCCGCACATACCAGTATTTCTTCACCTGACACCAAGACTAGATTAATTTCCCCCTTTCTATGATCTCATTATCCTTTGTACTGTTGCTTTAAAGCACTCACCCCAAACTAAAATTATAAGTGTGTTTCATTATTTAGTTAGTATTTTACCCCTTTCCCATTAGAACACATTTTCCATGGTAGCAGGAACCATGACTGTTTTATATATCATTTTATACTCACCACATTTTCAAACACCATGGGAGCTCAATCTATATTTTTGAATATATAAATATTTTCCACTTTAAGCATACTTAAAGAAACACCTTAACCACCTATGTCTTATACTTAAGAAGAATTCTAACACTGTAAGAAAATTGTCCCCATAATATAGGCTCATTATGGTTTCATAATGAAGACATTTTCTTGCATGTTTCCAGAAGAAACATGTCTCTGAGTTAATCTCCTTTCTCATCTTTTGAGATTTAACATCTTAGGATTTCAGGTTTCTCTGTGGGCCTTTCCATGCTCAGGTCTCCAAAGGAGGTCTATTATCCTTAGATTATTGAACTGATCTTTAACATAAGTTCCAGAAGCCCATAATTTCTGTGACCTGTATCAGCTGAGAACATGTCATCTCAAGTGTAAACCCCTTCCTCAGAAAGTTTGTTTTCACCCAGTACAAAACCTCTACCCATGACAGGACTTCAGACTGTGAGTTTCTGCTTATACCCACAGTGAGTACTGAAACCTTGGCCTAGTCATTGACTAAATCTTAGAGCATCCAATGGCTCATCCTAAGCTTTCCCCTATGTTGTTTTGGGAACATGCTGCAGCAGGGACTGGCCACAAAGGGGGATGGACCTAAATTTTGGAAACATCACGGTCATATAATGTTCTAGAAATTGCCTTCTCTATAAAACAACTGATCAGTTGTTATTTAGTCTCTGCTGTCTTATCTTCAGGGTTAATATAACAGCAGTTTTACATAACAGAGCCTCCTTCTATTTTTTGCTCACCACAAATTGGTAAGAAACATTAAAAACAGTTTATTTTCCTGCTGTGCAATAAAACCTGCTCCTTCTCTTAACTGTTTCACACAAATATTAAACTGAGAATGACATTTAACATAAACTGGAGAAAACCTCAAAGATACAGGCTGTGTGTGAAAACAAGGATATGTGATAATTAGTGAATATTTGGCAGAAACACCTGGGCTTGCATAGTTAAATGGCTTATGCACTTCCAAGCTCTCAAAATGGAACTGCTATGTTGAACTTCTTCAGAACTCCTATCTATATGCCCATAGTAAACCAGCTTCACCTCCAAGCCTGTTTGTGCCTATTATACATTAAATTTTTCTATGGATACATTTTATTTGACTTTTCCTCAATTTACACCTGCCATTAAAGAAAGATGATTTAATATATTATTAGAGAGTATATCTTCATACAAACATAAAGGCAGGAAGAAATATATGAAAGGAAATGCATCTAGTTGTTAATAAGAATATTCTTTTGTTGGTTGTATCACAGGATCACAGGGGAATTTTCCTTTCTTTCAGATTTTTTTCCTGTATTTAAAAGTAATTATACCTGGAATAAACCTACAATAAATTTAATTAAAATTGCTAACAATCCTAATTTTAATATGCCTTTTTAACTTTGGTACCTATTTTCTACCAGGTTTTTTTTTGTTCATAAATTTGTAATAGTGTCCAATATGGCAAACATTTTGACAATGAAATGCCTTGCAAAATCAATAATATTAACAGCAAGTATTATGTGTATCTGAAGTGTAAGATCCAAAGAGGTTTATACCAAGAGGTGACACTCAGTGGGTTAGTATCATATTTGAGTGCCTTATACGCTACGAAGGAGCTTGAATTTTATTTGAAGGGCAATGTGAAGGCATGGATGTGTTTTAAGCAAGGGAATACCAGTTTTAGAAAGATCAAACTGCTGTCAAAAAAGAAAGAAGCAGGTGGAATAAGAGACAAGTATGACCAGACAACATTAGAGGTATTTACAGTTTGAATTCCATTTTTTGTTGTTGTTGTTTAAAAGTTTGAATTCCATCAGAAGCATTAGCTGTAAGAAAAGGGTGCATAACTTTTCCTCGAATTACTTCCACAGGCTAAGGAAGCAATTGTTTGTGAGAGATGAGCAAAGGGGGCAGCTGATTTTCTGATTTAGGTTAGGCTGACTGAGTGGTTGGTTGGGCCCCTGTGCAGTATAAAAAGTATCTGAAGAGCAACAGAATCTGAGGAAAGATAATGAGTCTAGTTTTGAACATGATTCTGAACATCCCATGGCAGTTATAAGTAATTCTTGTTTCTTGTTTCTAGGATATAAAGCATCTTATTACTTGTATCTAAATTCTATATTTATATGTCTATTTAGGTTCTCTAAGACTCAACCAGAAAAAAAATTACTTCCTATTTATGTCACTATTGTATGGTTTCTTGAATTTACAAAGTCAGCCAGATTAGCTTAACTTCTTTTAAGCTATTCTTTTGAAACCTGCTCAGAATTCCACACAGAGTAAAATATTCAAGAAAACCTTCCTCTCCTCCAATCTCCAACAATATTTTTTTCTGCAACTCTTTAAAGGTCATGTCTTCAAGGTTTTAGAATCCTATATAGATCATTAATTGTCATCCATATCAACATGGAATGGTGTAGTTACAAAACTGAAGCTCTACTAATTCACCATTTTAAAAACTCCAGCTATAATCAGATAATAAATGTCTGATTCAAGTAAGATTGGGAAAAATGTGAAGGAAAGAAACACATAATTTGATTTGACAAAATATTTCAAGAGACTGAAGAAAGGTTTTGAAAATAACTGGAAAGAATTATGTTTTTAAAGTGGCCCTAACCTGGGATAACTGAAGACACAACATATAGAGATTTGAGGTCCACATTGAATTTCCTCTCTGCTTGGTAAACATGGGTAATTACTTTGAAGTTTGTCTTCTGCTGGTAAAATCCCAGAATTTTCTTATTATTTACCTTCAATTACTATAAGAAATGGACTACAGAATTCATTCTGTTACAGCATCAAACTGCGTTCTGTAGAGAAAGTTTTAAAATGGTGTTTAATTGTGATTACACCTGGAGACAGCAACATTGATTTTTTTTTCTGTAGGAAAATATGTCTGGTTCTCTTAAAATGTCTAATAGCTCAAAATTCCAGGTGTCTGAGTTCATCCTGATGGGATTCCCGGGCATTCACAGATGGCAACACTGGCTCTCCTTGCCCTTTGCACTCCTCTACCTATTAGCAATTGGTGCTAACACCCTCATCCTCACCACCATCTGCCAGGATTCTGCGCTACAGCAACCCATGTACTATTTCTTAGGCATACTCTCTGTGGTGGACATGGGCCTGGCCACAACCATCATGCCCAAGATCCTGGCCATCTTCTGGTTTGGTGCCAAGGTCATTAGTCTGCCTGAGTGTTTTGCTCAGATTTATGCAATTCACTGCTTTGTTGGAATGGAGTCTGGTATCTTCCTCTGCATGGCTTTTGATAGATATGTGGCCATTTGCCACCCTCTTCGCTACTCATCAATCGTCACCAATGCCTTAATCTTAAAAGCTACCCTGTTCATGGTGTTTAGAAATGGCTTGTTTGTCATTCCAGTGCCTGTGCTCGCAGCCCAACGCAACTATTGCTCCAAGAATGAGATTGAGCATTGTCTATGCTCTAACCTTGGGGTCACACGCCTAGCTTGTGATGACTGGAGGCCAAACAGCATTTGTCAACTGGTTTTGGCTTGGCTTGGCATGGGAAGTGATCTAAGTCTTATAATATTGTCATATATTTTGATTCTGCGCTCTGTGCTTAGACTGAACTCTGCTGAAGCTGCATTCAAGGCTCTGAGCACTTGTAGCTCCCACCTCATCCTCATCTTTTTTTTCTATACTGTTGTTGTGATTTCGGTCACTCACCTGGCAGAAACTAAGGCTAGTTTGATTCCAGTTCTACTCAATGTGCTGCACAACATCATCCCCCCTGCCCTAAACCCTATGGTCTATGCCCTTAGGACAAAAGAGCTTAGGGCAGGTTTCCAAAAGATGCTTTGTTTGGGCCTAAAAAACAAATAAAACATAGAAAACTTCTCCATGGGCGTCAGTTTCTTCTCAAGTAGATAGTAGAACTTAAGGGACTTAAGGGAGGATGGAAGGTCAAATAGCCCTTTTCAAATTTTTAAAATAAATGATTGTGAATGTATCTGAGGAAAAAACACCTGTCTTCAAAATGACAGGATTTTATCCCAAACCGATCAAATGGAATCAAATTCCAGAATGAATTATTGATTTCCACCTCCCAGAAACAAAAACAAATATAAAAAGACAAACATATACAAACATACACACACACCAACAAGCCTCCAACCAAAGAACTAAGTGATTGGAACACAAATTACAGATAATGCTTGCTCACTGGTAGCTCTCATTCGGGAGCCAAGAAGTCAGTCAGCCTGGAGCAGCATCACTCCTGTAATATGGAATGCAGGGGCAGGAATGGAAAACACTTCTGATGAGCAGAGAGCACACACACTATAATGAAGGTCTAGGGATAATAATGGAAGATGACCCAATATGGACAAAAGGAACCCAAACAATACAGATAGCTAGAAGAATCTGCCTCTTGCTTCATTTGCCTCTTCAGATCCTTGCTGTTTTTTCTGCCCTGATCTGTTGACCAGAAGACTGACTCTCATGTACTGCACACCCCAGGCTCCTATGTCATCTGGAATTTGGTTGGATTGATCCAATAGGAGGCACTGGCAGCAGACGAAAGTGGAAGAAGAGAGAGAGCTTGGGCCTGCTTTGAACTCAAGTTTCTGACTGGATGTGTCCCATACAGCATTTGTCAGGCAGCTCTTATTACAGCTACCCAGTAATACATTTTATTCCCTTTCCTTCTCAGGATAAGAAAGTTATTTATAAAATCTTTGTGATGTTAGTCTCTGGGTGCCCCAACATCCATTTTTTTTCAACACCCACATTTGTTTCCTTAGCCGCACTTAATTTGGTTAATAGTAATTACATTAAATTATCTTTAGACTTATATTTCCTTGGGCTTTTTTGTTTTCATGCTGGGACTCTGACGGATTCACCAGTTTTATCTATTCCAGGATTTCTTAACAATCTTAACAAGGGTTCTGTGAGCCTTGAGTTCAAAAAATTGAATTCAAAATAACATTATTCTTATGGGGATGTGTTGGTGTGGGTGTGATAAATTTATTAAATAATACATATAACAGTGAGGACTTAATAAGGTATCCATGATTTTCATCTGGCAAAGGGGTCTGTAGGACAAAAAATATTAAGAAACCCTGATCTCTGCCATCACCACCCTTCCCAACTGCAACTACTTCTACAGCCACACCGGGATGTAGGCTGCTTGAGGAGGTGCAGGGAGATCTATTGATGAACTGAAATAAAGAAACATGTAAAGCCAGGAGGCATAGACAGAATTTTTGCCCCAGTTTAAAATCTAACCCCTAAAATTTGTTCTCTTTTTTTAAAATCATCTTTAAACAGAAATAAAGTTAAACTATCATTGTCATGTATTTCATTCTGATTATAATGTATTTCCATTGGGCCCATGCTTAGAATGTGTAATTTGCTAGGTGGATTATTTTATGGGATATGTTTTGCACAATGAATTTGGGATGTGTCTTGCTAGATGCTAGTTACTAACTAACACATTTTGTACTGCTTTTGCCTTCCAGTTAGATGTAAAAGATAAATTCTATCAATTCTCATGTATAATGAACATAATGGGAAGGATTTTCCTCATTAGTCTGGCTGTCCAAACATAATAGAATTTATTAATTCCATTTAGAAACTAATAAAGAGAAAAGTAAACACAAAACAAATTTCTTGAAAAACAATATGTTCTAGGAAATAGCAGAGAGAAATAATACAAGAAAGCATATATTTGATATTTTCAATAAAGATATAACATATGATGTTTCTATTAAATTTGAATGACCATGATAAGAAAGAAATGCATTGAAACAAAAAGAAATAACATGTTATTCTAGCAGACATAATATACATGTTATGGTCTAGCAGAATTGAAAATGTCAACAATTTATGCAAGAGCCACTTAATTAATACTTGCAATGCAGAAAAGAAATGAAAAGAAGAAAATTCTGAGGATAGGTATGGAATATAGACCACAGAGTTCCAAAATAAGCCAATAAATGCTATCTCAGAAAAGAATATCAAACAAATGGAACAGAAATGAACATTTAAAATATAAATTGAGCAGCACTTATTTTATACAGGTATAAACTCTTGAGTCTAGAAATCAAGAGGCATCTTCTGGTTTCAAAATAATCCTACTTAAATCAATGTTAACCAATGGCATGTTATTTAATACAAATATAAAGAGGAATTTAATAGGAGCTAGGAAGAAGTGAAACTGGATTTCCTGAGATCAGAAACTTGATGGAAATTTTTTTCTTGTTTCTATGTGTGTGTTTGTGTGAATGCATCATGTTTCTCTCTATATACAGGCCATTTCTTCCTACTTCTCCATACATAAGCTAGGTGCATATTCAGGGTTTCCAGGACCTAATGCAGAAAAATAATTAAAAATTAACTAAAGTAAATATTTATTTAGGATATTAAGAAGAAAGAATAAATCTAAAAGCAGACAAAATCCACAAACATAACAACTTCCTGAAAAATAACATAATATTTTAATTAATTTACTGCCTGGTACATATTTGTCATAAAATTTAAAGTGTTTTAATCCTGATGAAATTTAAAACTTACAGAAATGTTGCAAGACTAGTAAAATCAATGCTTTATACTGATTCACCATTTTTTTACAGTTTGCCCCATTTCCTTTATAATATTTCTTTATATATGTATGTATACATGTACATGTATATACTAACTTTATAAAAGATTTGAGAGGTAAGTTGGAGACACTGATCCTGTTTACCCATATATGCTTCATATATGTTTTCTAAGAATAAATACATTGATTTTCATAAACATAAAACCTTCATCAATGCTAGGGAAATGATGTTGATATAACCCAATCTGCAGTCCATACTCAAATTTTGTCAAATGTCTCTATAATGTCCTTTATAGCAATTATTTACAGGTTTGGGATCCAATCCATGATCAAGCATTGCATATGGTTGCCATGTCTCTTTATTCTACTTTAATATGTGACATTTTCTCATAATTCTTTGACTTTGATTTTTTTTAAGGCTACATGCCAGTTATTTTTTTAGGTATCCCACAATCTGGAATTGTCTGATGTTTCCTCATGATGCGTATGGTGGCCATTCACATGCACCTCTTACTTGTCCCTTCAAGAGAACCCAAAGTAGATAGAAGAATTGACTGACAGCCTCTGGTTGCTGACCTTTGGATATACCATGGCACTCACACAAAGTTCACACTTCTCTTGGCTGCTCTGAGCCAATGACTGTACACAGCAAGGGGGTCTAGAGCTGGACGATTCCTGCCAGAAGTGGGAGTCATTGAATGGGCAACCTTTGCTGGAATACTCCCCATGAGCCTGGCTGAGACCTTCACAGAGCTGCAGTAAGGGCTGATGCTATTAGTCTTTCTTTCCCTCTCCACTTCACAGGTAGCAGACCTGCATCATAGTCTAAGGCCTCACTTAATCTCTCCTCATTCCTTAACCTTAATATTTAACAGGAATTTCCCCAATACATCTAATGAATTTCTAACCTCATCTTGGTGTCTGCTTCTTGGAGGACTAGAACCAGTACAGATGCTAAAGGGAGTGGAATTGTCCAAGAAAGCATGTGGTAAAAGAAGGTTTTGATCACATACGTCACAGCTAGCAAGAAGAACCCCATCCTGAGTGGAATGTGGGCACTTTTAGTCCCTATCACAAAAGCATTAGCCCAATTGCTGAATATTTCACTAATGGTGATGTGGGAAAATATTTTTGTGATGGGAACTGTCCTTCCTTATGTAATGATTTGAAATATTTGAAAGATATGGGGGAATAATGACTAGAAGAACAATGTAGCTGCCTTGTTATTACTATATTGTATTGCCACCATGTGGAGAGATAATGAGAAACTGAAGGGTACTAACAAATAGTAAAAACTAAGAATGACAGCTTCTAAAGAGACCCTTATATCCTGCAGTAAAATAGAGGACATGGCTGAGGAGCCAACTCTAGGCTGATAATTGAGTCATAAACTCAATAATCATTTAATACTCAGCAAAACAGTCTGTTATACATAGGTCTAGGCCTTCACTGGGAAAGCCTGGGTCCCTGAAACATACAATGTGGATACCTGGATGAATGGCCCTCATGCTTTGGTTCTGCATACTGCCTGAAACCCTCATAGTTTGCAAAGTGGTACCTGGCTCCATTTTAAGATTTAAAGCTAACGTTTTGCAAGAAGACACTGAAGTGATCTCTCCTATACAAAGGTATAGTTTTCACTCTCAGGCACTTCCCCAATCTCCTCTCCAGGTTGCCAAGTCAGTATCTAGAGTTAAGTCCCAGTGAGATTGCACCCCAAATGAGCTGCAAGAAATAGAAAGCACTTACTGGAAGGAGCATAATTAAAGGGAACAGAACATATGAGAAGATAAGAAAGAATTTATTGACTTGTGATACAATACTTAACACCTTGTAGAACTCCAGGACACAGGTCAAACTATTGCTAGAGTAGCTCTTGGAAGCCTGGAGAAGTTGATGGCCCATGGTAAGTTAAATGGAAATGTCTGAATTTCTCTGCAAGCTAACAGAGAAACCTATGAAAAGGCTGAAGGAGGTGGGCATGTTGAAATATATATTCTGTCAGGCCAGAAGAGTCATTTAAGGGTTATGTTCTTTGGAAGGACCTGGAGGACACAACATTTGCTAAGGAATTAACTGGTGAAAGGAGAACCAGCATCACTAGAATGTTCAGATGTGTCTCTCCTCATATCTGATGAAGAGGCAGCTAGAGAGCTAGACTGATTGATATCTATACAGATGATGGAGCCTTGAAGTAATATGGGACATGTGGAAGCAAGTAATTACCAGAAGCCAGGAGAAATGCAATTACTTTTAACAACATGCAAGGTCAGAGGGGAAGGTAAGGGGACTTCATCTGCAGGGAGATATGGAGATAGTAGAACATGGTGTCAGTAGGAGAAAAATAGATAGAAACCCAACAAGGGATCTTCTTAATATCTACAACTAGAAGAAAGCAAAAATGAAGGAAAGTTTTATTGATCTTCTGAAAGAACCATCTTTTGGTTTTGTTGATTTTCTCCATTGTTTTTTTCTTCCTCAATTTCATTCATTTCTGCTCTAATCTCCATTATTTATTTTCTTCTGCTTACTTTTTTGCTTTGGGATTACTTTGCTGTTACTTTTTTAAGTTTCTGCAGGTGTGTAGTTAGGTTTTTGATTTTAGCTCTTTCTCTTTTTTTATGTAAGCATTGAGGGCTATAAATTTCCCTCTCAGTACTGCCTTCACTGCATTCTATAAGTTTTGGTAAGTGTGTTCTCATTTTCATTCATCTTGGGATATTTAATAATTTTTCTTGCCATTTCTCCTTTGACCCACTCATTGTTTAAGAATATGTTGTTTATCCTCCATATATTTGTGAATTTTCCCATTTCCCACTTATTGTTGTTTTCTTCATTTCTTCACACTACTCCAAGGCACACAATCCTGTCTTTTCTTTCAACCTGCAGAACTCTTGTTAGTAATTCTTGTAGGTCATGTCTTTCCTTGACAATATTTCACAGTTCCCGTTTATCTTTGAATATTTTTAATTCACCTTCAGTTTGGCCGGATAAAGAATTCTTGGTTGGCAGTTTTTCTCTTTTAGTACCTTAACTATATCCTACTACTGCCTTCTCACCTCCATGGTTTCTAGTGAGAAATTGGCACTTAGTTTTATTGTGGATCCCTTGTAAGTGATGAATTGCTTTTCTCATACTTCTTTAAGAATTTTCTCTTATCTTTGGCATTTGATATTCTGATAAGTATGTGACTTGATGTGAGTCTACTTGGATGAGTTCTGTTTAGAGTATCCTGGAATTCTTGGATGTATATTTTCATGTCTTTCATCAATGTTGGGAAATTATTTGCCAGTATTTATTCAAATATTCTTTCTGCCACTTTTCTATTCTTTTTTCTTTCTGGAAATCCCATGACATGTATATTGAATATTTTGTGGTATTATTCAATTCCATGAGCCTCTGATGAATTTTTTCCATTCTTTTCTAGATCTGTTCTTCTGTCTCAGCTAGACTGAAAAGGAAAAAAAGAGAGAAGTTGCATATAAATAAAATCGGGAATGAAAGGGGGGACATTACTACTGACCTCAAAGAAATTAAAAAGATCATAAGATGATATTGCACAAAACTATATGCCAACAAATTAGACAACCTATATGAAATGGAATAATTCCTAGAAACACACAAACAACTTAGAGTGTCTCTAGAAGAAATACAAGACCTCGATTAATCATTCACAAGTAAAGAGATTGAATTAGTCATCAAAAATATCCTAGTATTATATGTTGCCTAACCTCCTGGGATCCTCCTTGTTGTGGAAATGTGGCCTCATTCTAAGCCACACTCAGCAGATAAGCATGTTACCTTTCCCCCCGGCATGGGACATGGCTCCTAGGTATGAGCCTCCCTGGCACCGAGGGCATACCAACAAGCACCAGCTAGCAATGCAACTGGAAAAAGACCTTGACCAAAAGGGGGAAAGGGCAAAGGCTAATGAGTTTATAGTGTTAAAATATGACTAGGGAGGTCATTCCAAAGGTTACACTTAAGCACATCTCAGCAGGATCTCACTGAATATTGAATTCAAATAGTAAATATTGCCTCAAATGGAGGGGCTCCTG
>PVKH010031322.1:0-12345 GCA_004027955.1 Chaetophractus vellerosus
CCCTTCATCAGTCTTTCATCGGAGCAAACTCATCGAGGACCCTTCATCAGTCTTTCATCGGAGCCCCTGGCTTGCAGCCTGCCAGCGGAACCTGGACTTGTGTATCCCCACGGTCACGTGAGAGACTCTTATAAAATCTTATATTTTTAACAGAGATCTCGAGTTGATTCTGTTTCCCGAGAGAACCCTGACTAGAACACCAGGAAAGACAGCCTTCCCTCTTAGGCCCTTAGAGATCTTCTCAGGCTGCTGGTGCTCATCAATTAATCACCCTGCAACCTACCCTCTGCAGTTGATGTGTCCAGTTTTAGCAAATAAAATAAAGGAAAAGAAAGAAAAAAAGAATAAAAAAAAAATCAAAGCAGTATAAACTCAGTCTATGAGTTCCCTATCATAAGATGTGAGCTCAGTGCCTTAACTTTCCTTGGATCCCTTCTCTTAGGTTGTATACAGGACTGGACCCGGGGACCTTCTACATGCAAGGCAGGAATTCTCCTACTGCAGTACAGCAGCTCTATAGACTAAATATGCTTTTGAAAGCTTACTGGGCTCTTCATGCCCCCATTTCCCATAGGGGAGTTGGATTTTTAATAGTTTTCAGCAGCCAGGCTAGTAGGTTGCCTGTCTCCGCCATCTCCCTGACCAAGTTCCTTTATCCCAGGATGGCTGGGTGTGACAGCCTGCCAGAGCAGATTCCCATGTCCCCTTTCCTCAGTGCTGGCTGGTATCCTGCTTGAGATTCAAATGGGGCTCAGGTGTCCAAACCTACAGAAAGGAAACCACTCTTCACCCTTCACCAGACCTACTCTTCCTCCCAGGGAATGCTCCCTCCCCACTTAGCTGGCTGGTGAGAGCCAGGGGGTACACGGAGTATTTTTGCCTTGAGAGTGGGGCTTAGCTGCCTCTGTTTCTAGCCACAGGGGTGAGCAACTCATGGTTTTCCATTGGGCTCTTTATCTCTTTGTCCAGCTCCCTCTGGATCAATGTCCTGAAGCCTCCTGCTCTGTGGATTCCCAAAACAACTCACTCAGGTAGGATTTTGTCCCTTCACAGCTGTTTTCTGCAAAGGAGCTGGGCAGTACCTACTTACAATGATGCCATTTTCCTGCAACTCCTATCATAATCTTTTTATGAAATGATAAATTAAGTCAGTGTCAGATAGAATTGGATAAAGAGACTCAGATTTGAAATGTATTCCAAAAGTAGAATGGACATTACTTGTTAGCCCCATGTGCTAATAGTTTTGTTATGATCTCATCTCACATAAATTCAGCTGAACAGAGATGATAGAATAAGCTTTATTTTAAATTCTAAAATAGAATAATTTATTCAGGAGAAGGAATTAATATGTTGGTAGATTTCCTGTTTTAAAATTAGGCATATAATGCATTTGTATGTGTACTATTTTGTTTAAAAAAGAGTTAAATATATCTGAAGTGAAATATGATTGAATAATTGTGGTGTCCCTAAAGAATATTTGGTGAAATCAATGGCTCTGTGGAACAAAGCTTAAAACATAGAAATTAAGCCACTTGCTTGTCAGTGTATATTAAAAGTTTTTTGGTTCACTGTATCTTTCTACAAAATCTATGAACCAGGCCCTACGCAGTAGCAAAGCAGTGATCCGAACTGCAGAATTAGACCAAAAAAGAATCATTTTTTTTAATCTTTATATTTGGTTCAAAGTATACCAGTTATAATTTTTACTATAGCAGTGAACTTTTAAGAAAGAAGTGGATAATATTTCTATCAAAAAAAAAAAGGTAAAAGCATTGGAACTGCTTTTTAAGGGAATGAAAGGGTGGAGGAATATTTAATTGATAAAAATGCCCTTCTGAATATTCCTACTTCTAATAATAGCAGATTCACTTGTATTGCATTAAATACTTTGCTGTAAATAATTTTAACACTGGGCAAGATGTTTTATTTTAACTTGTTGGAAAGTTACCAAAAGCTGGCAGAAACTAGAGGGAATTAACCCTTGAAAAAAGGGAAACACTATGAATGAAATCCATATATATGCAACTTTTCCTCAGAGGATACACATCATTTGGTTGTGAAAGGCAGAGCTGAAGCAGTCCATAAACTTATGGGACTAAGGAGTCATAGCCTGGACTTGAGGTTACCAGAACAGCAAGAAATGGGAGAATGAAGTCATGTAAGGAGGGAACTACAGATGGGACAATCCTTTAAACACAGCACCAGGGACATTTTGGTATATATTTTGTGCATTTAATGATTAAAATAATGTCATTGATAGCCCTATGATAACTCTGTCATAGGCAGAATTCTAAAGTAATCCCCATCTTTGTTAACTGGGGATTTGCTACAAGCAGGCAGAAACCACATGGAATTTGACTCTTGAAAGACAGTAGTAGGTGAAATCCACATTAATATAAACTTTCTCCTGAAAATACTCCCTGGCATGGTGTGAAACTGGACACCATAAATTTACTGACTTAAGGGGTCAGGGCCTGAAACTGACAGCTGCAAGAATAGCTAGAAATTAAGGTGACAAATCCCAGTAAGGAGAGAGTCACAAAGTTGAAACTGTAAACATGTGCATATAAACTCTCTTCAGACCCTAGCATTCATATGTACATTTGTTGGGCAAGGTTCCAAAGACCTCTGAAGGAAAATAAGAGCTGGGAGGCTGAAAGAGCTGAGTAGAGCTATCAACAGTTGACCAACATAAAGGAGACAGGATTTGCAATTTGATTTTTGCCAGTTAGAGGCAGTTGGTACACAGCTCAGGCCTTATATTAAAACCAAAAAGATTCAGTTCTAAGTGGCATACCCTAGTTAGTGATACATTAACAAAGACTAAAATAAAGCAGCCACAGATTAAAGTGATTTTCTCAAACGTTCGTTGTCTGTGACAAAACAACAAAACAGTAACAACAACAAAAAACACACCCAGTGATCCTCAATGGAAAATTCTGTCAAACAGAAGGAAGAAATGGTACTAATCTTACACAAAATATTTCAGAAATAGAGGAGAAAGGAATATTCCCCAATTTTTTTATGAGACTCTCATAACACTGTGTCCAAAATGAAAAAGGATATTATAAGATATTATCACATATCAATATAATCCATAAATTATATTAGAACCTTTAAAAATGTTAGCAGTTCACATACTTTGATATTTTTTAAAAGTTTAAGATATTAAGTAAAAGCAGGGTGTATTCCAAGAGTGGATATTTGGGTCAGCATTCAAAAATCAATGTAATGTAAATATTCTCACTGTCCTGATTTTGTGATAATCAGGGTAGGCTAAACATTCGCTATGTTAGAAACCATGCATATGTCCCCAAACCTAGTTTTTCTCCCTAGGCTTGGTTTTTAGAATGCTGGTGTTAAACTAAGCCTGATTTATTATATGACCATCCTGTATGGGAAAAGACTGTAACTCTAGGTATCTTTGGTCAACATTAAGAGATATAGCAGGGGGACAGATGTGGCTCAAATAGTTCGGCGTCCGTCTCCCATATTGAGGAACCTGGGTTTGATCCTAGCGACCTCCCGGTAAAAATTTTAAAAAGAATAATATAGAAGGTGCGGGCCCCCAGGCCCTGTGCGCGGGTGCACCATCAGGCCCCATGAGCCAGGCAGCAAGTTGATGACGTATCATCAGAGTAACACAAGGGAGAACCAAGATGAGATGCACGGGAAAACCAGGACTAAGGTGGCACAGGCGGTAGGACACCTTTCTCCCCCATCGGAGGTTCAGAGTATTGAATCCCAGTGAAAAAAGATGAGAAGAGAGGGCAGGAAACGGACACAGAGAGTTGCCCAGCTAATGGACACAAAAACAGCAAAAACGGGGATCGGGTAAAAATGGATAAACATAAATAAATAAATCCTTAAAATAAAAAAAAGTATAAGGGAGTAAGATACGGACTATAGTTAGTAGTAATACTTTGACGATGCTCTTTCATAAATTGTCAGCAAATGTTTCACAATAATGCAAAATATTTGTGGTGAGGTGATGTATGGGAGCCCTGTATGATACACACATTTGTTTTGTAAGTTCACAGTGTTTACTGAACACTTGTTGTTTGTGTATATTCATGTATGAATGGTATACTTCAATAAATTGTTTTTTTAAAAATCAGTGTAATTCACCACATCACTAGAATAAAGTAGAAACATCATATGGTGATCTCAATAGACAGTTTAAAAACACTAGTTAAAATAATACACCTGTTCAATAAAAAATAAAATAAAAACCCTAGGAACAGAAAAATTTCATCATCCTTGTGAAAAGCATCTGCCTACTGCTAAATTCATATTAAATCTCGATATAAAGATTGTCTTTTCTCTAGTATCAAAACAAGGCAAAGGTGCCAACTCTCACTCAATGCTTCTCCCCAAAGCTATATTAAAGATTCTAGAAAGTACAAAAGGCAAGAGAAAGATATAAAAGACAGCATAAAAATATGATCTGTAGAAGTAAATTTAAAGGAACATATGGAAGATCTCTATACTTATAAAACACCAGTGAGAAAAAATAAAGAACCAAGTAAATGAAGAGATATGGCTATTTGTGGAGTGGAATGTTCACTGTAGTTAAGATATCAGTTTTCTCAAAATTCATCTATATATCCAATGCCATTATAGTTGGAAATCACAGTGGGCTTTTTTAGACATTTTCAACTCTATTCTCACATATCTATAAAAATGCAAAAAGTGTACAACATTCACTCTGAGATGGAGACTAACTCTACCCGCCCACCCCCATATATACCCACACCACCCTTAATTATGAAGTGCATGTAGTGAGTTCCTTCAAAAGAGTACTGAATTGAAAGGGGGAAATTAGAATAGCTTTAGAGTTGAGAAACCTAACAACCACTACCTCATCTAGGTAATTAAGGTTAGCCTCATATTGGTAGCAGGTATACATGATATAATATGAGAATGGAAATTTACCGCTCTGGTCTTCTTCCATAAAGCCCATAACCTCATTCCAATCATTTGAAAAGCATCAGACAAACTCCAATTGAGGGACACTCTATAAAATGTCTGACCAGTACACCTAAAAACTCTGAAGGTAATCAAAATCAAGGAAAATTTGAAAATTACAGTTTAGAGTTAATTATGGACATATTACAATTAAATGTAATCATGGATGGGATCTTGGAATGGAAAAAAAAGAATATTAAGTAACAACTAAGGAAATCTAAATAACAGATGAAATTTAGTTAATAATATATTAGTTAATTAGTAATAATATCAGTTAATTAGTTGTGTCAAATGTACCATACTAATGTAAGGTGTTAACAACTGGAGAAATTGGGGATTGGGTATATGGGAACTCTCTTACTTTTTTAGATTGGTATCTTCAAAGTGAAGAGATTTTTTAAGATAATGCATCTACAAAATAAGAATTTACTGATTTAAGAAGGAAAATAAAAATTATTGAAAGGAGGAAAATATGTGGCAATTAAAAATACGGTGCACTTTTTGAAGTGCAATAGAAGGGATGTGATAAAACTGTGGAACTCTTTCAGATCCTAAGAGTAATAAAAAAGAGACAAATAAGAGAAGAAAGCTAAGAGACTGAGGATCAATACAGAATGACTGTTATCAATCAAAAATGACTTTCAAAATGAGCAGACACAAAAATTAGATGGAAGAAAACAAATATTTGAAGAAATTTTTCCAATGTTGGGAAAAAAGCCAAATATTCACATTGGAAATACTTGATGAGTGGTAATAAACAGAAGCACAGTTAGAAATATCCCCACTGTATTTCAAAGAATCTAGAATAAACAGAAAATCCTAAAAATATTCAAAGGAGAAAAAATAGGACCCACAAAACTTATTAGTAATGCTGAATACTAGAAAACCCTAAGGAAGAAGTATCAATGGTCTCTCAAATTCCATATCCTATCAGACTTAAGTGAGAAAGAAATAAAGAATTCTGAATCATAACAGCATTCAGAAAATTTTCCCTCCATGCATCTTTTTTGAAAATAGTCATTGTGGATATAATTCAATAAAACAAATAAGAAACAAGAGGAAGCTATTGTGTATCAGAGATAGGCTAATTAACTCCAAAGGGCAAAATGAAAACAAAACAAAACAAAAAAATAAATAGTGTTTCTGAAGAAATAAACAGCTGGCCTAAAAATTAACTATTTAACCAAAATATATCAAGTTGGATTATCCTAATGAAATGTTAAAGAATACACCTATTTCTTCCTTCATGAAAAATAAAGATACTTAAAAATCCAAGGAAAAAAACTATAAAAGAAAATCATAGTCCAAATATAAACCACCTGACATAGTAGGATTTTGAGTATTTGAAGGATAGGAAAGAGGGAAATATTGGCATTGAAACTTTGAATTTATTCATGCTAGATATATAAACTTAGTCATATATAATTATATGTCTTCATATTGGGCCAATGAAAAAATATTTCTAAGGTGACTGATGTTTACATATCCAATATATTGTGCAAGCTTTATTCATTGGCATTCAATTTTCAAAAGAAAATAAAGAAAGCAGGGAAGATGTAATTAGCAAAATACAGTATGGAGATCTGTGGAAGATATGTCCTGAAACACACTCCCACTCAAAATACATAGAAATACTGGGTAAAATACCCTGTTTCATATGGGCTAAACACTGAACAAAAGTGAGGGAAACTACTCAGACCAATACCAAAGAGGAAACTGTTAAACATAGTAATAAGCTGAGTCTGAAACTTCAAATGTCATCAGAAAAATTATATCAACCTTTGATCTAAATGCAAGAATTTTAACAAAAGGTCCTAACAAGAGAAAAGGCCTTGACCTTCCATAGGGTGGGAAGATAAAAGTGAGATTCTGCAAAATTTGAATGCTCATGAAGGATTACAACTTCATCAAAAATGTAGGCCGGGTGCCAACTACCCTCCAACATATGTAGACAGACAGAAAATTGTCAGTCATGACATGAGACCTAGTTGGGATAATAGTTTCCCTTTAGTATCTGTGACCAACTGGTTGTCCTTAATAGACATGGAGTTTGGATTTACATTATTTCAATATGCAGAAACCTAGGAAAAAACCAGCAGCAAATCCTCACAATATTGAAGATAATCCCTCAAACCCAGACTCCTAGAATTCTCCCAGATAGAGCACAATTGAGCATTGTATCACAATCCAAAATTACAAATCACAGTGGGCTTTTTCAGACATTTTTTAGATATTGACATACCATACAATAAGGATTTCAGATATCGGAAACTCTGACGCAGCATATGAAATAAGTTATTCCAAATGTTTATTGAAATAAAAAGTAGAAAATATAATAAAGGTATGAGATACAAAAATACATGGAAGTTTTGGAAAAAACCAACAATGTGTTGCTGAATTGCAAAGTGAAAGGTCATATACACTTATGGTGGAAATATAATCTGGAACAACTATTTTGGAAAATGGTTTTGCATTAGCCAGCAAAGTCAAAAATGTGGATGCCCTATGACCCAGCAATCTCTATCTTAAAGTATCCTTGTACATGTTTACCAGAAGAGATATACAGGAATGTTCAGAACTACATTTTTCTCAGACTAAGTCAAAAGGTGGAAACATCTAAAATATGCAGTGTTGTTAGTCAGCCAAAGGGGTGCTGATGCAAAGTACAAGAAATTTGTTGGCATTTACAAAGGGTGTTTATTTGGGGTAGAAGCTTACAGTCACAAGGACATGAACCATAAGTTACTTCCCTCACCAAAGTCTGTTGCCACATGTTGGAGCAAGATGGTTGCCGGTCTCTGCAAGGGTTCGGCCTTCCTCTTCAGGCTCCATGGTCCCAACTTCTTCTGGTCTCAGCTGTAGGTTGGTTTAAGGCTCCTCTGTTTCCCCAGAGTTTGTTTCTTCCCAGGTTCAGCTGCTCTGTTCTCTCCACAAGGTCAACTGTAGACTATCAGGGCTCTCTCTTCTCAGGGCCTCTGCCATGTCTATGGAGCCATCTCTATTCCTCTGTGTTCTTCTCCTGTGTTTTTACTTCCGGGGCTTCTAACTCAAAACTCCAGCATCAAAACTCTAAGTCGGTCCTCTGCCATGTGTTTTATCAACATCCTACTGATGTGGCCAAATCAAAACCCCAATCTTAATTTATCAAGTAAAAGTGAAACCTTGAACCTAATACAATCTATTACACCCAGAAGAACAGACCAATTTACAAACATAATCCAATATCTATTTTTGGAATTCATAAACAATATCAAACTGCTACATCCAGTAATTTTTGCCCCACCAGAACATTTAAGTGAATGCTAGCCAGAGTTGAGTAGAAACCTAATTTTAACCCTTACTACCTGGGACAGTTTGAGATTATGTTTGTGAATCCCAAAAAGTGAAATTTTATGTTTGTAAACTAATCTATTCCTCTAGGCATGATACACTTTGATTGTATTAGATTCAGCTGAGATGTCTTTGATGTAAGATTAGGGCTTTGATTCAACCATGTTAGTAAGGCGTGACTCAGGTCTTACTTGTGGACTGATATAATTGAACACTCACTCAAAAAGATATAACAGAAGAGAGAAAGTGCTGTCATTTTTGATCCTGGGGCCTCAGGGAGAGAAGAGCCATGCACCTGATAGTTTGCAGTGGACCTTGTGAAGAGAACAGAGCAGCTAAGCAGCTGAGAAGGCCCAGAAAGAAATAAGCCCTGTGCCAGAGACTGATATAGGAAGCCCAGAGAGATAAACCCTATGCCAGCCTACAGCTGAGATCGGGAAGATGCCACGGAGCCTCAAGAGGAAGAGGAAGCCTAGGAAGGAGAGACCGGGCAGATATCAGTGACTATCTCACTTCAACATGTGGCAACTGACTTTGGTGGCAAAGCAACCTTGAGTTGGACTCTTTATGGCCTTGTAACTGTAAGCTTTTACTGCAAATAAATACCCTTTATAAAAGCCAACAGATTTCTGGTACTTTGCATCAGCACCCCTTTGGCAAACTAATACAATACCTTGAGAAAATAACAAATTATCCTAAGATTTCTCATATGTAAAATGGGTACAATAACATCTTCACCATATGAGCATACATTAATTATGCATCTGATGAAACACTCACTCAACAACACTTCTTTAAAAAGTAATACTTTCTGGCACTGCTTTAGGCAGTAGAAATAAAGTACTAAACAAGAGACAAAACTCTGCCTTCTGGAGCTAACATTTTTTTAAAATGTCTTATTTGGGAAATGTCTTTCAAGAAGGAATGGTATAATTAGAGGTACAGAGAGTGCCTAGAAGATGAGGAACCCTTTCTAGTAGGGTGATCAGAGAAGGCCTTCCTGAACAGAGATCAGAATGAAGACAACTCAATCCTGTGGAGATAAGGAGAAAGAGATTTTGCAAGGAAGAATAAGTAAAAAATTCCTGAAGTAGAAGGAGCTTGGGGCAGTGAGGCTGTGGGTCTAGTGAGTAAGAAGGAAAGTGGTAGAAGTTGAGATCAGAGGGTTAGATACAGTCCAGGCATGTAACTTTTTATAGCTCTGATAAGTTGCTTTGGTTTAAATCTAAACCCAGTGGAAAGTCACTGGAGGGTTTCGGGCAGGAGAGAGGAGTTCAGATTAATGTTTTTAAAAGGATTACTCTGGCTAAATAAAAGAGATAATTCATAATTACTTAGCCATAAATTTGGCATAGAATAAGCACTAAATGATGGATAACTATTATTATTAATTTCTACACATAACTGATTGGGAAGTAGAAGCTAATATATAAACAACTTATTTCTTGCCTTTTCTTCACCTGTCATGTCATCTTCCATAGTATAGTACCACAGATTCTCCATGGTCCCCGTTCACTTCTGGAAATGTAATGACTCAAGACTGAAGGCAGAGTTGATCTGAAGTTTTCAGAGGGAAATAAGGAGAATATTAGTTATGTCTAACAGGAGCATTATCTAAATTTCCAGAGGATCCCAGGGAAATAGTGGCTACCTTAATGCCTGAGCAGAGATTAGTGATTCTAGGGATGAAATGTTACCTTACCTTAAAGTCAACATCCATTAAAGCTACTGTGCCCATTAAACTCAGATTAATGGCACGAGGCTGGCAGAAATGAGGGGACGCAAGAAAAAAAAAACTAGGCCTATTGATTTTTTTGCAAGATTGTAAATTGAATAGAATACTAGAGATGAATGGTTCTAAATCGCACCTGATTACTTATGCAGCATTTCATCACATTCAATAGAATATCACTTTACTAACTTTAAACAATGCAAAAAAAGAAAAAAAGCCAAGTACTAGGCATTTGTAATTTCCTTCTTTGCAACTAATAGAACTCATTTTGTTTAGAGGCAAGTCTGATTATATGTGGTGAGGGTCAATTCCTAAGGCTTTTGGGGTTTTTTAATAGTTTTTAAAAGGAGATTTGCAGCATGAAAGAGAAGTATTGTTTTTTTTTTTTTTTTTGGTTTGTTTGGTTGATTGATTGATTGCTTTTTTTCCTTTGGCATTCTTTCTCTTTGAATAATGTGATTATTTTGTGACTTTACTACAATATGATAAATTTATAAATTACTTTTCTCATAACCTGCTATTTCTAGGATAGTAATAAGAGGAAGACATTAAGAACATGTTTTAGAATTGATATTGTATACAATATATCATTCCTATTTTCACCTTGACAAATGAATCATTAGTATAATCCTGAAATTCCATCATTACCATCATTTACACATTTTAATAAACACATGCTGGGTACATGTTTCTTGCAAAAACCCGCTGATCCATATGGAAGATTTTGCCTCAGGTTTGTAACCCAAACCCAGGTACAAATCACCCCTCACAGTGATTTTCAAACTCAAATCTAGGGGTGCCATGAAACACCCCCATGTATGGCTAAGTAGAATGGAGAAAGTCATGGTGTAAGAAGCAAAAGTCCCTGCCCTTCACCTGTGCTTAAATCAATACAGATTTCCTTTGTTTTAAATAGTGGAATTTAGGTAATATTTTTCATAAACAAAGAATTCCATAGCTTATGAAAATGAACAGAATTTGAATATGGTTATTGTTTACTATTTTGAAGAAATAATTAGAATGATTAATGAAAATTGATCTTTGAGTATATACAAATCTAATGAAGCTCTTTATTTCACAAGAATATCATAGACCTCAAAAATAAAAATATCTCATTAATATTTGCCTTGTCTGGAGCTAGATCAGATCTTTACTGCTCTGTTTGATGCTTAGCCTCTTTCTTCTTCTTTTTTTTTTTTTTTTTGGACAATCCCACACACACATACACAGACAAACATACCAACACACTGCACATGTAATTTCATTTAAGAAGTCTATAAACCTCAATTAAAATGGTTTTTTAACAATAAGGAAACTCATTATCTCAGATAACACCATGCCCAAATAATTAGCCTGAGAAATGGTTAATCCAATGGCTCACCATCATCAACCCAGGTTCTTTCTATTCTTCAGCTCTGAATTCTTATCATATGACTTAGGATCTCAGAGTAACAGGCCCCATGGTCACAAGAAGGCCGTTTTCCTTCTAGACATCATATCCAGGCATTGGAAGGAAAGGAGACTGTTTCCATTAGAGTAAGGGAAGCATGCCTCCCTTATAGAGTAAGGAAAGCATATTCAGAGGTGCCCCGCAGACTTGCCCTCACCTCTCCTTAATCTGAAGGGCATCAAATGCCCATTCCTAGGACAATGCATTGGCAAGGGAAATGGGATCATCATGGCTGTTAACCCCTTTCCTCTTTTCTAGATAGACACCCACCATACACACATACACACCACCCATACATGAGCACCACATAATTTCATTTCAGAAGTCTACACACCTTCATTAAGAGCACGCTCATGTGTAGGAAGGGGAATTATTTGGATACAATTCAGGCTCTATTAAAAATGAAAATGCAGGACCTGGAAGGGGGTTATCTATAAATATTAGATAGGCAAACAACATAATCTACTCTACAGACATAAAAGTAAAATAATTAAACTGCTTAAGCCATTATAACATTCTTCTAAGAGAATATTAATAATCCATCAAAATGAAATTAGAAGAGAGGAGCGCGGTCTTTGCGGGGAGCGTGGGGCACAGGAATATTGGCTCCATCGGTCTGGAGGCGGCTGGAGTGTGAGTTGAGTCGTGCAGCATAAAATCCTGGGTTCTCTTTGTCCCGGCGGGTAACACAGGGGTTGGAGTGCACTCCTGGGAGAGGGGGAAGGGAGGCAGGCGGCCTCACCACCGGACCTGTGAGGGGGGGTCGTGGGCGCTGAGAGTGGAGGGGTCCGTGGGTTTGGTTGCCTGGACACGCAGGTGGTTTGCAAGAAGAATAAAAGTGAAAGAGAGATCAGCCGGCAGAAAA
>PVKH010031323.1:0-12345 GCA_004027955.1 Chaetophractus vellerosus
CCCAAATGAAGCCCCACCACCTCCTGGGAATGTGCAGGTCCAAGTGCTCCCTGCTAAGCAACAGAACGTGGCGAAGGTGCTGCTGCCACTGGATGCCCTTCCCCTGTGAGCCCCAGGCCCCCACACTCTTGTCCTTGGAACTCACCTGCGCCGCTCTCCTTGCGGGCCGCACCCCCATCTCGCTGTGCTCTCTCATCCAGGCAGACTGGGTCCTGTTCTTCCTGGCCCAGCTCAAGCATCACCTGCTCCAGGTGCCCCCTGAGGCCCACCCTCCTGCATCAGGTCCCGCTGCATCCCAGGTCAGACACGGGGCCTCAGTTCTGCATCCCAGTGCATGGCGCAAAGTAGTTGCAGTAAAAAATCCCTAAGGTAGCCACTGGTGAGAGGGACAGGTGACAAAGCTTCCAAGACCACCTGAGAGAGCAACTCTAAATGCCAGGCCAGGGGGCTGGCCATGAGAGCAACCAGCCCAATTAAATCAGCCACGACAAGGAATTGTGCACCGGTCAGCAAACGTCCAGTAGAGCCTACTACATGCACTGAGCAGAGAGACAAATAAGGCACTGACCTTGCCTCCATGAAGTTGGTTCTCTGACAAGGGTGGATGATGCTGCATTGATGGTGCCATCAGAGCAGCTTGCACCTGGCAGCTTGCACCTACTACCTTGCACCTGGCAGCTTGCACCTTCCTGCACCAGGCACCCCCTCAGCCTGCTCCACTCGCTTAGCCCTAAGAGGCAGTGACTTCACTTGACGGACAAAGAAGCTGTGCAACAGAGGAGCTTCGTAATCCGTCCTGGTCGTGGAGCCGAGACCTCGGCCCTCACAGGTAGCTCTCGATCCACCCGTTCAAGAGGCAACCACCAGCCACTGTGTTCGTTGAGCACTTGAAATACAGCTAGTGAGACTAAATAACTGAATTGTTAAATAAATTCACAAACAATTTGCCTGTCTTGGACAGACACATTTTTTAAACCGATATGTTTTTGCTTCAAAGTCAAATCAATTCCAGAAATGATGAACTGGTTTTTTCTAGTTCCAGATGTGAATATTAAAAGATAATTTTGGCTCTCTCTGCCTAGAGGAGCCCACACCTACATCTGGGGGTGCATATTTCTGTTCTTCTCTCCCATTTCTCAATAAACGCTGGTCTTTTCTCCCAGTTCTCAATAAATTCTGTTTACTAGCCTAACTAAAAGAAAAAAGATTATTTTTTTTTGGCCCTCAGTTCAGTTATTAGAAAACTTTTAAGTATGTTTGTCCCAATGTGAATAAGTGAGTCTACTTTATCAGCTGTAAGTTTTATGAGATCTCAATACAGATCAAGTATTTCCAATGAAAATTTAGCATCTTAGGTATTCCGTAAAGTGTGAATTATACACTGGATTTCAAATACAGCATGAAACACAGAATGGGAAATATCTCATTAATAGTTCATATTGCTTACACATTGAAATGATAATATTTTGGAATGTTGGGTTAAATAAAATATATTAAAATTGATTTCACCTGGTTCTTTTCACTTTTATGTGGCTACCAGAGAATGGAAAGCTAGCTGCGTGGCTCACAGTGCGTCTCTATAGGACACTGCTGGTCTGGAGCTCTTTCTGTCACTTCTCTGGTGCATGGCACTGGGCTGGGATCCTTTCTGGGCTGACTCTTGACCTTTCTGCAGCCTGCAGTAGAAACCCAACGCGAACACCTTTAGGCTCACGTCCTTCTAAGGTCAGCTTGAGAAAGGAGTTCAGTTTTCCCTATCCAGCTCTGAGTCTTAACATCCTTGGAGAAATGCTCATCAACGGACATGATGAGCAGAGAGACAAGCACCTATGGGCTTGAACTAGCAACGATGGGACAATGGGAGTACAAGAAGAAGGAGGACACAGTGTATTGGCACATATGAAATGTCTAAACCCATGAGTTCAAAATGATAGTAAAAAATGCTTTACAGCCTCACTGGTTCAGCTTTGGAGGGCATCAGGGCTCCAATTCATTATTTTTAAAACTAGTAAATTAAAAGAAAAAATCAAGCATTTAACCTAACTTTCCTATACAAATTATATCTCAGAGTAACCAAAGAGTTGACCAGGGAAAGTGTCTCTTAACAGAGGAATTCAAGCCAATAAATGAAAACGGGATGCTAGAACATACCATTCTGCAAAGGCTTGTGCAGTGGTGGATGAGGCACAGCTGGCCTTACACGCAACCTGGTAAAAGTACAAAGCGCCATCCACGAAGCGTTCTTGCCAAAAACACCGAAAGCCGAAGGTGCTCAAGGCTCGATCTGACTGTCAGGCTACAGGAAATTCTGGGGCAGAGGAACATGTCAAACAACACAGAATGCAGCCAGAAAAATCCAAAACATGAGGAAATCTATAGGACAAGAAACTCGGTTTCTTCAACAAAGCAATTCCAAAGAAAACTGGGAGGGAACATCGAGGTTAAAAGAGACCTTTGAGACATATGAACCCAATGCAAGCTGTGCGCCAGGTTTGTATCCTGATTTGAACACATTTAAAACATTTTCTAAAATTGGGACAATTGGGGAAATGTAGATCCTGACTGGATCTTTGCTGATATGAAGGAATCACTGGCAATTCTTTAGATGTAGTAAAGATGTTGTGATAATGCCTTTTAAAAGGAGTTATCTTTTAGAGATACAAATTGGAATATATTGTAGATGAAATGATATTGCGTCTGGTATTTGCTCCAGACTTGACAAAACAAGAGACTGCACTAGGGGACGGTATTGAAGCTGGGGGTGGACACATAGGCATTTGTTGTACAATTCTCTCTCCTTTTAAATACGTGGGAAACTTGCCATAATAAAATTGTTTCTTATCACCTCCCTGGGAGGGGCTCAAATTGCCCCCGACTGGGTCTAGAGCCCTCCTATCCTCTCAACACGTGGGGCAGGGGGTGTGGAGAGGGGCACCCCACATGTTGGGGCAGGGGAAGGGGCTTTCCGGAGAGGGTGTGTGAGGTGTGGGGTGGGGGCACTGCCCGGGGCTGGTCAATCCCCAAGCACCAGCCTGACGGAACAGCGTGTCGGCCACTATGGGAAGGGTCAGTGGGTCTGGGCCACAGCTGGGCCTCCTGCTGTGGCTTCTCCTCTCGTGGAGGGATTTGGAAGGCCTCCCTGCATAACCTTTAACCTCTCCTCCTGGACTGTCTTCCAACCACTGAGAGCTGCTTCCAGCAAGCCTGCCTTTCCCGCCACGGTGCCTGGCTCTCCCACCTCCTCTGCCCAGGGACAGCCCACGCCAGGGAGGGGGCCTTGGAAACCAGCCGTGATGTGACCATCAGCTTCCCGGCTGAGGACTGCAGGCTCTGGCTGTGCTCAGGATGTCTAAATTAAGGGCCAGAGCCTTGCAGCAATATTTGATTATGCATCTTTACAACATGAAATCAAATTCCCTCCGTAGATAGTACAAATTACTGAGACGTGTGGCTCTGCGTCAACATGACAGTCACAAACCACCGTGCTCGGGGCAGAATTTTAGATTGTATATATTTATTTGGGAAAGGCTGGGCTATTTGTGGCACCTTGCCAAGACAATTTGAAAGGTATCAACAGTTTAAATGACATTTTCACCTTCGGCAAATACATCTCTGTCTGCTCAGAATGGCGACACTTTCCTGCCACAGACGATCTATGATACAGCCGTGTCAGGAACACGTGCCAACTCTCATTACCTCCTCGAGGGTAAATCCCACTTATCAGGCCCTGCAGAGTCCCAGGCACCCTGACAATCCCATTTTGGGCGCACGGCACCTCTCTGCCCTCTGGCCCTCCCCCTCCTGTCTCCCTGTGAGATGCTGCTCGGGGATGCTGTCAGGTTTTCAATTGCCAGGTTCACACTGGAGGTGAGGAGACTTCAAGCCGTCTGGGATTTGGGGCTGCTGGGACAGAATGCCCTATGTTATTAAAAGGTATCAGCAGCACAGTGGTGTATCAAGTACCCACGTCTGCTTGCCAGGAAATTATTCGCTTTCAATGAGAACTAGTCTATTGTTCACAGGCATGGGTCTCTGTGTTGTAAGGCTCAGCGACCTGGAAGAGCTGGTCACAAAGGCTGACAGCAGGGAGCACACGTGCTCATGGGACCGTGAGTGAGCAGAAGCAAGGGAGCACTGCAGTGCTTGCAGCTTGGCAGGGTGGGGGGAGGAAGGGAGGGGAGGGCCTCCTGGGTGAACGGCACTCACACTCACTTCCTCTTTGCCTTGTGCTCTCTGACCTTTGCAAGGCTGGGCCCTTCCCTCCAGGGGTTCTTCAGCCCTTTTAAACATTGCCTTCCATGGTTGTGTGACCACACAGCTATCCCCCTGATTCATTCCTCAGTGACTCATTTCAGTTCAGAGACGACCACCCAGAAGTGGGTCTCAAGGAGCGCAAGCCCCAGAAGCTCCCCCCGCCAGCCAAGTCAGGGAAGCAGAGCCTGAACATGTCCCTGCTGTGCCCCTCTTCGTGGGTGGGCAGATGCCAGGCATCCCTGAGCCTAGAGCCCAGGAAAGCCGTCCTCCGGGACCTCAGCCCAGGGCGAGCCCGGGCAGGCGTCAGCACCACGGACAGCGCACGCGGGCCTCTGTGCCAAGCCCACTCTCCAAGCCCAGGGAAAGAAGAACGGGAGTTTCTGGCGTGCCCCACCTTCACCGTGGAATCATCCTGAGAATACCAGTCTCTCCCTGCATGCCTAACGAAGGGTGCTGTTGCGATTCAGTGAGGACCCGCTGGGAAAGTAAAGCAGTTTGCACAGCTGTGCTCGTGCCCTTGAAACTCCCTGAGCTTCCATGCCCATTCCTCCATTGCTCAGCCCAGAGGCCCCCTGGCTGCCACGCTTTCCTTTTCCACGTCTCTCAGATCACCCCATGGGGTGCCCCATCTGAGCATGGCTTACAGACCAGGGTCCCTGGCCCGCAGATGAAGCTCTGTGAGTGCAGGAGTGTGCAGAAGGCCTGTCACTCGCTAGGTGCTCAGATGAGTGAGTAAGTGAGCAAATGAGTTAATGAGTAGGTGAATGAGCGAATAGTGAGCGAATGAGTGAATGAGCGAGTGAATGAGTGAATGATTGAGTGAATGAGTGAGTGAATGAGTGAGTGAATGAATGAGTGAGCAAATGAATGAGTGAATAAGTGAGTGAGTGAGTGAATGAGTGAGTGAGTGAGTGAGTGAGCAAATGAATGAGTGAACAAGTGAATGAGTTAATGAGTGAGTGAATGAGTGAGTGAATGAGCGAATAATAAGTGAATGAATGAGTGGAGTGAGTGAATGAGTGAATAGTGAGCAGATGAGTAAGTGAACGAGCAAGTGATTGAGAGCATGCTCCTCGCACAGCCCCGGCAGCTCACAGTTCAGGCAGGAAGAGCGTGGCCCGGGGGTCATGGTGCAGAGGAATTGACAGGCAGCCCCTCCCCCGGTGCAGGAGAGGTGTGAGCCACAGAGGTTCACAGAGCTGGTGCAGCTGTATGTAGGTAAAGCTAGAATAACAGGGACTGGATCTACTATTCCCCCTGAAATGACTGAAAACACAGAACAAAACTTATGAAACAATGGCTTTTGAGACATTAAACATCAGGCAAAGGGGCTGTGATCCCAGCGAAATGGAAGCAAACACCACAAGGGCTTAGATGGCCCCAGCTTATGGCCTAGAAAGGCTCCAGGCCTCTCCCAGGGAGGTGGACACATACATATACCAACCGGCCAGTTGAAATTTGGAAAATGTGCGAAGGCAACTCAGTGGAAAGAGGATAGTTTTTCACAAATGGTGGTGTTACCATCAGAAATCCATAGGCAAAGTAAATAAATAAAATATCAGATCCACACCTCACACAAGATGCAAAAATTAACTCGACATGGCTGAGGGACCTAAAAGTAAAACTTAAAACTATAACACTTCTAGAAGACAACATGGAGGAAATTTTTGTGACCTTGAGTTTGGCAAACATTTCTCAGATATGACACCAAAAGCGAGCTCTATAAAAGAAAAAAAATGATAAATTGGACTTCATCAAAATTAAGAACTTCTGCTCTTCACACTTTTAAAAGATTGAAATGACAATTCACTGTGCAGTCTGATAAAGGACTTGTATCCAGAATATGTAAAGAACTCTCAACATGCAATAACTAGGGGGAGATGAATACAATAAAATGCACAAAAGATTTGAACAGACACTTCAGCAGATATACAAATGGCAAATAAGTGCAAGAAAACATGCTTGATGTTATTAGTCATTAGAGAAATGCAAGCTGAGAGCACAGTGAAATACCACTATATCTCTCTAGAAAGTCTAAAACCTGAAGGACTGGCTTTACCAAGTGGAGCAGCTGACGCTCACACACCCTGCTTGGAGCTCTACTTTGGAGAACAGTCTGGGAGTTTCTTTAAAACTTAACCGCACACCTGTCTTCTGACCCAGCCACGGCACCGCTGAGTATTTACCCTGGAGAAATGAAAACATCCACACAGACACCTGCACGTGATTGTGCTCAGCAGCCTTATCTTTGACACCCAAAAACAGAAAATAACCCAATGTCCACCAACAGGAAAACGGTCAACAATGTTTGGAAGAATCATGCAACGGAAAACCACCGAGCAATTAAAAGGCGAGAGCTCTTGACACACAAAACCACATGGATGAACCGTAAAACCGTTGTGCTGGTGGAAGGAGCCTGGCACAGGAGAGCACATACTGGCCGTGTGACTCCATTCATAGAACACTCTAGAAAATGCAGACTGACCTCTAGCAAGTGCCAGCAGGTGCGGGTTGCCTGGGGGTGGCCATCGGGGCAGAGAATGGAGGAACTGTGGGGGGGGGGGGGTATAGATGCTGAGGAGGACGATCTGCGCTTTACTTTGCCGGCGTGTCGCAGTGTGTATGTGAGTCTATATGTACAAATATATCGTGCCCAAGTGGCCACGTCAACCACGCTGGGCCCATTTACTGCCTCACTGAGCCGGCGCTCATTCGTCTGCAGGTGCAGGAGGCCCAGTCCACAGGGCCCACAAAAATATTTTCATTTCTTTTAAAATCAGAAGGGGAAAAAATGACCTTGTAGGATGGGGAAAAAATGTCTTAACTTTTCGATAATATCGAGAAAAAAAATGAAATTTTTAGGGTCCACAAAAATATGAAATTTTGCCTAAAACAAGAAACAAAGTGTTGAAATATTTAGTCAAATCAAAAATGTTTTTTATCATTGACACTGTTACGGAGGAAAGGGCCCATGAAGCAAAAGTGGCTAGGGCGCGAAGTCAAGACCCGCCCTTGATAAAGCTCTTTTAGGAAAGGCTCTGAGCTCCAAGGGTGCGGGTTCAGGCTGCTTCGGGGCCGCTCAGGGCAGCGCCTCCGCGGCCGGGTGGAACCGGAGTCGCCCCCTGGCTGGTGCGTGCTCGGGGATGTGCCCCCTCCCCGCAGACGCCCCCGGCCGCGCGGGAGAACGCGCCCATACGCCACGGGGAGCGTCCCAGAGGCGAGCAGGCCGGTCCACGTTTTCTTTTCCCGGCTGGGTCCGTGGGGCTCACTTTCAAATTCCTGGTTTGATCACGGAAACCTTCGGTGCAGGTCGGACTCGGCGCCCGCGCTTTGCGGACACCAGCTCGCGCAGCTGCGCTCGCCCGGCGCGCCCTGGGTGCGGAGTCGCGCGCAGGTGGCCCCGCTCGTCGCGCCCTGGGTGCGGAGTCGCGCGCAGGTGGCCCCGCTCGTCGCGCCCTGGGTGCGGAGTCGCGCGCAGGTGGCCCCGCTCGTCGCGCCCTGGGTGCGGAGTCGCGCGCAGGTGGCTCCGCTCGTCGCGTGCGGTCCAGTCAGCGGGCGGCAGCCGCCCCGCTGGCCGCGTGGAAGCGGCTCTGAACCACGCGGGCGCGCGGCGCGGAGAGCCTGGCTCCCCCGCCGTTCCCTGGGGTGGGGGTTTCTCCGCGGCTGCAGTCGGCTTCCTTGCTGATCTGCGTTTCTCCGTGGACTTTCTTGGCTCCTCCGTTTCCAACTACCGGCGCCTCCGGGGAAGAATGCGACTCAGCCGCGTCCCGGGTCAGGCAGGAGGCCGCGTGAGCCGCCAGCAGAGCCGGGTTCTGGGGTGGCTCGGGCGCGCCCCTCCGGCTCCTGCTCTCCTGCACCCCTGCACCCCGGGCAGGGCAGGGTGGCTGAGGGGAGCCGCGGCCCACGGGGTTCCCGGGGACGAGCCAGACCCGAAGCCCAGGCGAAGGAGGGGTGACACGCCAGCCAGCAGGCAGAAGTGGGGGCCCTGGCGGTGCGAGGTGGGCAAAACGTGGCTTTGCCAGATGCCTGCACGCCCGGCGCACAGACACGGCACACGTGCTGTGTGCACATGCAGGCGGGTGCCCAGAGGAGCAGCACCGACACGCAGCCGCACGTGTGCACACACGGCCCGGCACACACACGTATACATAACACCCACAAAGGCACCATATGGACACAATTCACACGTACACAGACACGTGCTGGCACACACACACTTACACATTTGCACACACCTGCACGCAGCGGTGTGCACATGTACACATGTGGGGGCATACAGGTGCACATGCATGTGCCATACACGTGTCTGTGTACATTTACACATTCATGTGGAGCATATCGCACGTGCTCTGCACAGACCCATGTCACACACACATGGCTGTCCGGGAGGCCTGGGAACTCAGTGCGGCTCAGGGGGAGGGGAAGCCCCCACCCCTGCACTGACCCCAGCTCCACCCGGCTGCCGCCCTTCCAGCTCTCCAGACACAGGTCACGTCCTTCCTTCTCAAAGTTCTAATGAAAGCCTGCTCCACATGAGCCACGTAGCCGCACAGCGTGGAGAGCCGTGCCCCGGAGGCCAAGGGCTTATTTGCCACAGTTTATACTTGTGTTTACATCTTGATTTCATTCCGGGAGCCAAGAACCCTGGCATTTGCATAACTCTCAGGCGGAACGTCGTGGAGCCGTCCCCCGGGGACACGGCCCATCTCCTCGCGTCAGGCCCAGCCAGGCCTGGGACTCACCAGATGGGCAATTTGATTAGAAGATGGAATAATGCTGCAGTGATCAAGTATGTAATTTATTTAAATGGAACAAAATGTGACACGCTATCACCGGAAGCCAGGACTGTACCTGTAGGAGCTTATTTGACACAAATTGAGATTTCAAGGTTTATAGATATCGCAAATGAAAACTCCCTGTAGGGTGTCAATAAGAGTTCACTGATTCCTTTTATTCAGTTTGAATTAATCACAAGAGAAGGGGGGAAATAGGTTCTATTTTTTTAGGGCTTTTTAAATAAAATCATTCTAAGAGACATACATTTCTTCCAGAGATATAATTAAATCTCCAAATTGCAGTTTCTGGCTTCCCCCCTCTGGATTCAGTGCGTGGAAGGAATCTTGCTAATATCTGGGCACCAGAAAAGTTCTAGTTCACTTGTTAGCCTTCAAGTCAACATGGACAAGACCAGAGCGTGCCCTTGGGAACACAGAACATCCTGGGGAGAAGGGCAGGTGATTAAATCAGGAGCCCAGCTTGCAGCTCGCCCCCCACCTTTCTTTCCCTCCTCTTCCATTTCTTCTCCTTTATCTTCATGTCTCCTTCCTGGTGAAGCAAAAGAACTATTTGTTATTAGCCAGACCCGGATTCCTATCTGGGCAGCCACTCTCAGTTAGCTGTTGTATCAGCCAGCTATTGCTGTATAACAAACCATCCCAAAACTCAGCCACTTGAAACAATAAGCATGTATTAAAGCTCACGAGTCTCTGGATCCACTGGATGGTTCTTCTGGATTCATTCCTGTGACCTGGGCAAAGCTGTGAGTTGGGTGGGCAGTTCTGCCTCTCGTGGCTGGGCCCCCTCACATGTTTGGGGGTTGGCGGGCCGTAGGCTGCTCTGAATGGCCTTGACCAGGACAATGGGGGTCTCCTCTCCCCCCTCACGCTCTTTCACCCTCTAGCAGGCAAGCCTGCTTGTCTCGCGGCACAGCAGGGTCCGAGGAGCGGAAATGTGCAAGACCTGTTGGGGCCTGGGCTCAGACCAGCATCGTGTCCCGTCCACCGTGATGGTGGACAGAGGCCCTCACAAGCCTGCCCCAGATTAAAGGGTGGCACAGAGGGGGTATAGACTCCGTCTCTTTATGGGCGATGCTGCAGAGCGGCCCTGAGAAGGGCGTGGCTCCTCGGGGGCCATCCTTTGGGTCATCAACACCACCAGTCACCACAGCCCTGCCCGGGGCTGCGTCCCAGACCCACATCAACTGGCCACGCTGACCCTTCCACCTGCCCTCCCCCCCTTTCTCCTGCTGATGGGGAGGGCGCCCACCTGGGCCCCAGCCCTCGGCCATGCCCGGTGGCCAGCCGAGCCCCACCACTCAGGGGTCCGCGTGCCTAAAGGCACTTCCAGGCAAAAGCTGCGAACAGCGAGGGAGCCTGTGGGGACAAGCGGTCGCCGTGGCCCTGTTGTCTTAAATGTTCCGTTTGCTGGAAGCAAAGGCCCCGTGGCTTACCAAGCTGCCTGCCGACCACACCTGCACACGAGGCTCAGAGTCGGTGGTCGCGCTGTCCCCGCCTCACTTAACGCCTCCTCGCAGTCGGACCTGGCAGCAATAAGTAGCTCTTTCTGAGCCGTCAGCAGCCCACACTTAAATTCATTTCCCAACTTGCATGTAGCGAGCAGGCATTGGACTTTGCTCTTATCAGCGTTTCATTGGACAGTTCAGCGTTTCCCCTTTTAACAAATCATTACTGCAAACGTGTTCTCAGAAGGAGCAGTTTCAATGAATATGTGTTAAATTAACCCAAAATACTCATTTCAGCTTCACAGTGGAGTGCTTTGATGTTAAATGAAAATAAACATTTTTAGTTTGTGTGTTTAGCATTGTGGGTTTGAAAACAAAAGTAAGAAAAAACATCTTTAATGAGTGACAGCATACTGGGGGGCAAAATACCCACCAGCTTTCAGCCCGGCGTTTCTCAGGGAAGAGAGGCCTGGAAGCGCGCCCGGTTTTGCGCTTTGTTAAGACGCCGACCGGATGGAACAACACTCAGGGCGCAAACCTTTGCGGGTGGCTGGCAAGCCTCTTGGCAAGCACACTGGCTCCTGGGGAAATCGCACGTGGCCAGGCACTGCTTACTTTAAGTTTCCAGACCGAGGAGAGAGTCCCCCTCCGGCTCCTTAGGGGAGCAAATATTCCAGGAAATCAGCCTCAGTGGCCGCTGTGGCCGGGATCCCTGACCATGGCCGTTTCCGTGGCAACCCCTCCCCCTGTGGTCCTGCCTCAGGGTGGGCTGGGAAAGGGTGCACGACCGAGGGGACTGAGAACCACTCGGGTGGGTGGGCGACGGCCTGGCACAGAGCAGAGCAGACCAACAGGTGCATGGCTCACAGGCCCTTCCTGGGGGCCTGTGCCACCTGGCAGAGCAGGCAGTGAGCACCTGGCACAGCCGAGAAGGCAGAAACAAAAGCCACTCTTTCGTTGAGCTTGGAGTCAGGACAATAGCTCCCTTCTGGAGGTCACCCACGCAAATGAAGACCAGTCGAGAGAACAGAGAATGCAGGAGCTACCGATATCAGCAGTGAAGGGGGCACAGGGCCACAAATTCACCAGCAATGCCAGGGGGCAAACGGATGTCAGGAGCAATCTTATGCCACTTGGGGGACGTTGCCCATGGCCACAGAACTTTTCAGCAAATCCCAAGAGGTGGGATCTCCTTCTCCCCTTGAATCTGGGTTGACCAGTGACTTGCTTGGATCATGCAAAGAAGCCAAGGCTGGACTATGGGTAACATGAGATTGGTGGCCCCCAGCAACCCCAAAAAGCAGAGCTACCTGGCCTAGGAGGAGCGTAGATGCACAAATGAGCCCAAGTGAGAGCAACAGGACCACCCGGCCAGCCCCAGCCCAGAGTGCTGACCCGTGGAGCCGTGAGACAAACAGGTATGTTGCTTTTAGCTGATAAGTTTGGAGGCTGGTTTGTTACACAGCAAAAGCTAACTGAGACACCAATAAATATGAAATTTTAGATGATATGGACAAATACATAGAAAATTTTCCAAAAGCAATACAAGAAAAATAGAAAATCTGAATGACCTTTTGCCTATTAAAGAAATCAAATCTGTGACTTAAAACGTTCTCACAGAGGAACCTCCTGGCCCAGATGGTTTTTGCAGTGAATTGTGTTAAAAAGTTAAGGAAGAATAACCACAACCATATATAAACTGTACCAGAGGACTGAAAAAGACAGAGCACTACCCAAAACTTGGCAAGAACATCACAGAAAGGTAATTATGGACATAGATGCAAAAACTCAAAACAAAATATTAGCAAATTGGATTCAGCTGTATCTTAAAAGGAAAATATACTATAATT
>PVKH010031324.1:0-12346 GCA_004027955.1 Chaetophractus vellerosus
CTTTGAACTGATTTTGATATGATTTTGTACTTGCAATTGTTACTAATTTAGGGCTTTTTGAATATTGTAATATATTTTTGGAATTCAGGGGGTGGAATGTAATGGTTTGAGTTTGATTTAATTATGAATTCCAAAAATATAGATTAGATTATGTTTGTAAGCTGGTCTGTTCATCTGGGCATGATTGAGTTGTGAGTAGCACATTAATTGCCATGTCAGTGAGATGTTGAGCCTCACTCCTCGGTGGGGGTGGTCTCAAGTAGAAGCAGAGATTGGAGAGAAGCAGAGAGGATGTTTTGGAGAGGGAGATTTGAAAAGCAGTTCTGATATTGGAGTGAGCCGATCGCTGGATGGGCTGCAGCTGGCCTTGTGGAGAGACGCAACACAGAGAGCCTCATGTTCTTCGGCTGAACTCGTGAAGGAAGCAGAGGCTGAGCCCAGAGAGAAACGCAGCCCCGGGAACAAAGGAACCCAGAAGCCTGAGCCCTGGAGACGTCGGCAGCCATCTTCCTCCAGGACCTGATGTTGGTATGGGAAGAAATTTATGCTTTGTGGCCTGGTAACTGTAAGCTTCTACCCCAAATAAATACCCTTTAAAAAGACTGACCAATCTTTGGTATATTTCAAAAGGCACTCCTGTGGGTGACCAAAACAGTACCCCATGATCTATTAGCCAGCACCACAACTCCATGGGACTCAGACTATTCTGTGTGCTGTTTTGAATCTGTCTTTCATTGTGGTAGCCACGCCCACCCTGCCTTTGGCAATTCCATGCCAGTACTTGAAACTTACTGGACCGAGAGCTGATCATCCCCATAATGTTTAAGGATTCCAATTCCATTACAGCCCTCCCTACAGTAATATCTGGACTGCAGAGAAGAGCAACCACAGAGCTCTCCAGGGAAGATGGGGTTAGCCTGACAAATTTATTCCTCACAGTCCTGGTTAAAGGTGTGTCCTCTGGACATTCCTGTGTTGTGTGGGGGGGTCTCAAATGGTAAATCCATTCTAGCATTCCAATCTCTCTAAGCCTTTGAATTCCCTTGTCTACAGTATACCATGGTAAATCGGGCATTTCAACATCACACATACTAGGCCATCGTTTGGTCCATGTTTCAGTCAGCCACACAAACAAACTGTTAGAGCCCTTTCTAACCCCTCGAGCTACAGGGTTATATCCAGAATTTCTGCTTAGTGGGCCCATATCAATAACTTCAGCCTGATCCAACTTTAAATTCTTTCCACCATTATTCCATACCCTTTGTATCCATTCCCACATATATTCCCCTGATTTCTGTCTATAAGTTAGAAAACTCATGCAGTTCTTTCTGAGTATAACATGCTTCCTCATGGGTCACACTTTGTATTTCACCTTTGGGGGCTTGTTGTGATTTTAGTCTAGTAATAGGTCTGGAAGACAGAAGGGGTGGAGGGGGTGGGGAAGGAGGAGTATTAGAGAAGTCTTGCAGGCTACTGACCTCAGGGCATTCCTTTGCATTTTCTTCTGGTGAGACAGGGTTAATCTCCTCAGGCAGGGGTTGAAAGGCAGATTCCTCAGGGCAGGGTGGAGCCTGGGCAGTGCATACTGGAGTTTGGCTGGTAACTGCCTTGTGGCTGAGAGGAGGTCCAGACTCCCTGGGGCAGGCTGGAGGCTGGGCAGTACATGCTGGAATTTGGCTGCTACCCACCTCAGAGCTGGAAGGAGGTCTGGACTCCGTGGGGCAGGCTGGAGGCTCAATGCTACAAGGTTGACAAGGAGTGGTCTCCACAGAGCAGGCTATCACATGTTTATCTGGTAAAGTCTCAGCAGAATTTAGAGTTCCAATGTCCCCACCAATATCATTATCATCCCATATGTCTCCATCCTAATCCTCAGGGTTCCACTCCTTTCTAATCAACGCCCTCACTTTAACTGTAGAAACCCTGGGAGGTTGAGATTTTAGTTTCCTCTGTAGTTCTGCTACTCATACAATTAGCATCTGGGTTTGATTCTCAGATTTCTCAAGTCTTTGGCTACAGGAGTAAAGATTTTCTTTCAAGGAACATGAAGAAACTTTCATATCATTCATATGGCATTTAAGCTCCAAATTTTTAGACTTTAGCTAATCCCTTTCTTTTTTAACTGTATCCAGAGTATCCAGAAGGAGTCAGCCAACATCATTATACTTTTTATGCTGCAAAATTCTGTTAAAGTATTGAAAACCCTTTCACCCAGATCCTTGCTTCTTATAATCAAGGAAGTAGGGGAATCCAGTGAGGCTATATTGCATATCTCTATTGCCAGCTCATGCCATGGACTCTTAGCAACCTCTTCATTATTTGAAAGGGAGTCATTGGTACCCTTGAGTCCAATTAGAGTAGAGAACCATCTCAGATATCCCATGCTTAAGACTCTGTTCCTCAAGAACCACTCCTGGTACCAGCTGTTCTAGTCAGGGTTCTCTTGGGAAACAGAATCAACACGAGTTACCTGTTCAAAATATAAGATTTTATAAGAGTCTCTTATGTGACTGTGCAGATACCCAAGTCCAGGTTCCACCAGCAGGCTGCAAGCCAGGGGCTCTGATGAAAGACTGATGAAGGGTCCTCAGTGAGTTACTGGGAGAAGTTTGCTGTCAAACGATGAGCTGGGAAATTCTCTCTGAATGTTGAAATCAGTTCCCTTTTATGGCAGTCAACTGAATGGATAAAAGCATCATCCATTCTTGATACAATCTGGCTGATTGATGTAAGTGTAATCAGCAATCCATGCAGTAAACTCCATTAGCCCTGTGCTTGCTGGACCTAATTGCTGGGCACAATTACCTGGATGAGTTGACACATTAGCCTAACCATCACAAATACAGACTAATTTTTGGTATATTTCAAAATGCATCCCTGTGGTTCACCAAACAGTCTTTGCACCAGATATTTCAGTTTTGAGAACCAAGAAAGTTACCTTAATTTGCTGCAATATGCATGTTTTCAGAACAATCAATTTCAAAACATTGATTTTCCCCAACACTCTGTGGATGCACCAAGTTCATCAGTTTACAAACCCAAGGAAGTTGCTTGTTTAATTGGCTGCTGCACACTTGTTTGCACTTTTAATCAAAGTCAAAACACTGGTTTTAGCAAATCCTCTGTGAATGTACCAGGTATCTCTGTTTTGTAAACCAAGCAAGTTACTTCTTTAAATTTTAGCTATGCACTTGATTTCATTTACAATCAATATCAAATCACTGGTATAACCTATGGTCTGTGAATGCACCAAGATTTTCAGTTTTCTCAAACAAGGATTGTCCTTATTTAATTGGCTGCTACACACTTCTTAGCACATACAATCAATGTAAAAACATTGGTTTCATTAAACACCTGTGAATGTATCAGACACTTCAGTTTTGAAAACCAAACAAGTTACTTGTTTAATTGAGAGGTATGCATGTGTTTTCACTTACAATAAATGTCCAGACACTGGTTTTACCTAATGCTGTGTGAATGCATCATGATCACTGGCTTTCAAAACCAAGGTACTTACTTGTCAATTGGCAGCTAAGCTGCTGTTTTTACTTACAATCAATGTCAAATCACTGGTTTTCCTAAAGTTTGAAAATTCACCTGACCCTCCAGTTTTGAAAACCAAGCAACTTGTTTGTTTATTTGACAGCTATGCACTTGTTTTCACTTACAATCAATGTCAAAACACTGGTTTTACCTAACACTCTGCAAATGCAGCAGGATCATCAGTTTTCCAATGCAAGGTATTTACTTGTTTAATGGGCTGCTACACACTTGTTTTCACTTACAAACAATGTCAAAACATTGGATTCACCAAACGCTCTGTGAATGCAACAGATTACTCAGTTTTGAAAACAAGCAAGTTACTTGTTTAATTGGCAGCTATGCACTCATTTTCACTTACAATCAACATCAAAAACTGGTTTTACCTAACTGTCTATGAGTACATCAAGATCATCTGTTTTCAACAACAAGGTACTTGTTTGTCCATTTGGCAGTTATGCAAATGTTTTCCCTCACATCAATGTCAAAACCCTGGTTTTACCTAATGCACTGTGAATTCACCAAGATTATCACTTTTCAAAACCAAGGAGTTTCCTTGTTTAATTGGCTGCTACAGATGTGTTTTCATTTACAGTCAAAGTCAAAATATTGGTTCCACCAAACACTCTGTGAATGCACCAGATACTTAAGTTTAGGGAAAACCAAACAAGTTACTTGTTTTATTGGCAGCTATGCACTTGTTTTCATTTACAATCAATTTCAAAACACTGGTTTTACCTAATGCTGTATGAATGCATCATGATTATCGGCTTTCAAAACCAAGGTACTTACTTGTTCAATTGGCAGCTATGCAGTTGTTTACACTTAGGATCAATGTCAAATCACTGGCTTTTCCTAAAGTTCTGTAAATGCACCAGACACTTCAGTTTTGAAAACCAAGCAGATTACTTCTTTAATTGGCAGCTATGCACTTGTTTTCACATACAATCAATGTCAAATCACTGGTTTCACCTAACTCTATGTGAATGCACAAAGATCATCAGTTTGCAAACCCAAGGTAGTTACTTGTTTAATTGGCTGCTACACACTTGTTTTCACTTACAATCAATGTCAAACATTGGTTTCACCAAATTTACTGTGAATTCACAATTCTGTTTTGAAAACAAGGAATTTACTTGTTTAGTTGGCAGCTATGCACTCATGTTTACTTACAATCAATGTGAAAACAATTGTTTTACCTAACACACTGTGAATGCAACCAAGATCATCAATTTTCAGATCTAAGGAAGTTTCCTGTTTAATTGGGCGCTACACAAGAGTTTTCATGTACAAGCACTGTCAAAACATTGGTTTCACCATAGGATCTTTGAATGCACATGTTACTTCAGTTTTGAAAACCAAGGAAGTTGCTAGTTTGCTGCTATGCACTTGTTTTCACTTACAATCAATTTCAAAATCCTGGTTTCACCTAACGCTCAATGATTGCATCTTGATCATCAGCATTTATAACTAAGTTACTTACTTGTTCAATTGGCAGCTATGTACTTGTTTTCCCTTACAATCAATTTCAAACACTGGTTTTACCTAACGCTCTATGAATACATCATGATCATCAGGTTTCAAAACCAAAGTACTTACTTGTTCAATTGGCTGCTACACACGTTTCCACTCATAATCAAAGTCAAAACATTGGTTTCACCGAAACACCCTGTGAATGTACCAGATGACTGTCTGTTGAAAATCAAGCAAATTACTTCTTTAAATGACAGCTATGCACTCATTTTGACTTACAATCAATGTCAAATTACCGGTACACCTAACACTATGAATGCACCAAGATCATCAGTTTTATAAACCAAGGAAGTTACTTGTTTAATCGGCTGGAACACCTTGTTTTCACTTACAATCAAAGTCAAAATATTGGGAACACCAAATGCTCTGTGAATGCATCATGATCATCACTTTAACAAACCAAGGTTCTTACTTGTTCAATTGGTGGCTATGCCCTTGTTTTCACTTACAATCAATGTCAAATCACTGGTTTTACCTAATGCTCAGGGAATGCACTAAGATCCTAAGGTTTATCAACCAGGAAGTGTCATGTTTTATTGGCTGCTACACATTTGTTTTTCTTTCAATCAATGTCAAAACATTAGTTTCATGAAACACTGTAAGAATGCACCAATAACTCAGTTTTGAAAACCGAGGATGTTCCTTGTTTAATTGCCAGCAATGCACATATTTTTATTACAATCTATGTCAAAACACAGGATTTATCTGATGTGCTGTGAGTGCATCAAGTTCATCAGTTTTCAAAACCAAAGAAGATACTTGTTTAATTGGCTGCTACATACTTATTTTCACTTACAACCAATGTGAAAACACTGGCTTTACCTAATGCTCTGTAAATGCACCAGATATTTCCATTTTGAAAAACAAGAAAGTTACTTGTTTGATTGGCAGGTATTCACTTGTTTTCAGTTACAATCATGTCAAAATTCTGGTTTTACTTAATGATCTGTAAATGCACTAGCTACATAAGTTTTGATAAACAAGGAAGTCCTTGATTAAATCACTGATATGCACTCATTTTCACTTACAAGCACATCAAAAGTCAGGTTTTACCTAAAGCACTATGAATGCCCCAAGATCATCAGTTCTCAAAACCAATGAAGGGACTTATTTGGCTGCTACACACTTGTTTTCACTTACAATGAATGTCAAAATATTAGATTCAGCATGCACTCTGTGAATGTACCAGATACTTCAGTTTTGTAAAAAGAGGAAGTTACTTGTTTAATTGGATGCTACACACTTGTTAGCACACAAAATCAATGTCAAAACATTGGTTCCACTAAATGCTCTGTGAATACACCAGATAGTTCAGTTTTGGAAAACAAGCAAGTTACTTGTTTAAAGAGCAGCTATGCACTTTTTTCACTTACAATGAATTCCAAATCACTGGTTTTACCTAATACTCTGTGAATGCACCATCATCACCTGGATTAAAAACTGAGGAAGTCTCTTGTTTAATCAGCTGCTATGCATTTGTTTTCACTTACAATCAATGCCAAAACACTGGTTTAAACCAATGCTCTATGAATGCATCATGATCATCAGTTTTCAAAACCCAGGTACTTGTTCAATTGGCAGCTATGCAGTTGTTTTCACTTAAAATCAATGTAAAAACACTGATTTTATCTAAAGTTCTGTCAGCGCACCAGACACTTCATTTTTGAAAGTGAAGCAAGTTAATTGTTTAATTGGCAGCTATGCACTTTTTTCTCTTCCAGTCTATGTTAAAACACTGGTTTTACTTAGCACTCTGTGGATGCACCAAGATCATCTGTTTTCAAACCCAAGGTAGTTACTTGTTTAATGGGCTGCTACACACTTGTTTTCACATAAAAACAATGTCAAAACATTGTTTTCACCAAATGCTCTGTGAATACACCAGGTTTCTCAATTTTAAAAACAAGCAGTTACTTGTTTAATTGGTAGCTATGCACTCGGTTTCACTTATAATCAATGTCAAAACCCCGGTTTTACCTAACGTTCTATGAATGTTTCATGACCATCAGTTTTCAACAACAAGGTACTTATTTGTTCATTTGACAATTATCCAAATGTTTTTCCTCACATTCAATGTCAAACCCCTGGTTTTACCTAATGCTCTGTGAATTCTCCAAGATCATCACTTTTCAAAACCAAAGAGTTTACTTGTTTATTTGGCTGCTACAAACATGTTTACACTTACAATCAAAATCAACATATTGGTTTCACCATTCTGTGAATGCACCAGATAATTAAATTTTGATTACCAAGCAAGTTACTTGTTTAATTGGATTCTAGGCACATGTTTTAATTACAATTTGAAAATACTGGTTTTACATAATATTCTGTGAATGAACCAAGCTCATCAGTTTTCAAACCCAGGGAAGTTACTTGTTTAATTGGCTGCTACACACTTGTTTCCACTTATAATCAAAGTCAAATCATTGGTTTTACCAAATGCTCTGTGATTGTACCAGATACCTTTGTTTTGAATACCAAGCAATTTAATTCTTTAAATGACAGCTATTAACTTGATTTCACTTACAAAAAATGTCAAATCACTGGTTTAACATAATGGTCTGTGAATGCACCAAAATCATCACTTTTATAAGCCAAGGCATTTAATTGTTTAATTGACTGCTACACACTTGTTAGCACATACCATCAATGACAAAACATTGGTTTTACCAAACAGCTGTGAATGTATCATACTTCAGCATTGAAAACCAAACAAATTACTTGTTTAATTGCCCAGCTATGCACTTGTTTTCACTTACAATCAATGTCAAAACACTGGTTTTACCTAATTCTATATGAATGCATCATGGCCATCGGCTTTCAAAACCAAGGTAATTACTTTTTCAAATGGCAGCTATGCAGTTGTTTACACTTACAATAAATGTCAAATCACTGTTTTTTCCTAAAGTTCTGTAAATGCACCAGACACTTCAGTTTTGATAACTATGCAAGTTACTTGTTTAACTGGCAGCTATACACTTGTTTTCACATACATTAATAAATTAAATAAACACATAAATTAAAATTAATTTAATTTAATTTTATGTTCATGTTTTCGATTACAATCTATGTGAAAACACAGGTTTTACCTAACACACTGAGAATGCACTAAAGTCTTCATTTTTCAAAGCCACGGAAATAACTTGTTTAATTGGCTGCTACACACATTTCCACTTATAATCAAGTCAAAATATTGTTTTAACCAAACACTCTGTGAATGCACCAAATACCTCACATTTGAAAACCAATCAAGTTACTTCTTTAAATTACAGCTATGCAATTATTTTCATGTTCAATCAATATAAAATCACTGGTTTTACCTAATGCTCTGTAAATGCACCAAGAACATCAGTTTTATAAAACAATGGAGTTACTTGTTTAATTGGCTGCTACACACCTGTTTCCACATACAATCAATGTCAAAACTTTCATTTCACCAAATGCCTATTGAATGCATGATACTTCAGTTTTGAAAACCAAGCAAGTTACTTGTTTAACTGACAGCTATGCACTTGTTTATACTTACAATCCATGTCAAAACACTGGTTTTACCTAAAACTCTATGAATGCATCAAGATCATCTTCTTTCAAAACCAAGCTACTTACTTGTTTAATTGGAAGCTATGCACTTGTTTACACTTACATTCAGTACAAAAAACTGGTTTACCTAAAGTTTTGTAAATGCAACAGACACTAAAATTTGAAAAATGAGCATGTTACTTGATTAAATAGCAGCTATGCTCTCATTACACTTACAATCAATTTCAAAACACTGGTCTTACCTAACATTCTGTGAATGCACCAAGATCATAAGGGTAATAAACCACGGAAGTCTCTTGTATAAATGGCTGCTTCACAGTTGTTTTCACTTACAATCAATGTGAAAACATTGATTTCACCAAACACTCTTTGAATGCACCAGATACCTCAGTTTTGTAAACCAAGCAAGTTACTTCTTTAATTGGCTGCTATGCTCTTATGTTCATTTACAATCAATGTCAAAACCCTCACTTTACCTAATGCTCTGTAAATGCACCAGATACTTAAGTTGTGAAAGACAAGTAAGTTCTTTGTTTAATTCACTGGTATGAATTACTTTTCACTTACAATCAATGTCAAAACACAGCTTTTACTTAATGCCCTGTGAATGTACCAAGATTATCAGTTTTCAAACACAAGGTACTTGTTCAATTGGAACCTATGCAGGAGTTTTCAATTACAATTGATGTCAAAACACTGGTTTATCCTAATGTTATGTAAATGCACAAGATGCTTCAGTTTTGAAAACCAAGCAAGTTACTTCCTTAAATGACAGCTATGCAATTGTTTTTACTTACAATCAATGTAAAATCACTGGTTTTACCTGATGCTCTGTGAATGCACCTAGATTATCAGTTTTATAAACCAAGAAATTTACTTATTTAATTGGATGCTACACACTTGTTAGCACATGCACTCAATGTCAAAATATTGGATTTCCCCAAGTGTTCTGTTAATGTACTGGATACCTCAGTTTTGAAAACCAAATAAATTACTTTTTTAATTGGCAGCTGTGCACTTGTTTTCCCTTACAATCAATGTCAAGACACTCTTTTTACCTTAAGTTCTATGAATGCACCATGATCATCAGTTTTCAAATCCAACATACTTACTTGTTCAGTTGGAGGCTATGCACCTGTTTTCACTTACTGTGAGTATCCAATCACTGGTTTTTCCTAATACTCTGTGAATGCACCAAGACCATCAGTTTTCAAACCCAAGGAAGGTACTTGTTATTTGGCAGCTACACACTTGTTTTCACTTATCATCAATGTCAAAACATTGGATTCAGCAAACAATCTGAGAATGTACCAGATGTTTCAGTTTTGTAAACCCAGCAAGTTACTTGTTTAATTGGCAGCTGTACACTTGTTTTCACTTACAATCAATGTCAAAACATTGGTTATACCTAATGCTCTATGAATGCATCATGACCATCAGCTTTCATGCCCAATGAACTTACTTGATCAATTGGCAGCTATGCCATTGTCACTTACAATCAATGTCAAAACACTGGTATTACCTAAAATTCTGTAAATGCACCTGATATTTCAATTTTAAAAATGAAGCCATGTGCTTGTTTAATTGTCAGCTATGCACTTGTTTTCACTTACAATTAATGTGAAAACACTGGATTTACCTACTACACTGTGAATGGACCAAGAGCATCAGTTTTCAAACACAAGGAAGTTACTTGTTTAATTGGCTGCTATACACTTGTTTTCACTTACAATCAATGTCAAAACATTGGTTTCACTGAAAGTTTTGTGAATACCCGAGGTAGCTCAGGTTGAAAATCCAAGCAAGTTACTTGTTGAATTGGCAGCTATGCACTTGTTTTCAATTCCAATCAATGTCAAAACTCTGATTTTAACTAATGATCTATGAAAGCATCATGATCATCAACTTTCAAACCCAAGATACTTACTTATTCAATTGGCAGCTATCCACTTGTTTGAACTTACATTCAATATCAAAACACTGGTTTTACTGAAAGTTCTGTGAATGCACCAGATACGTCAGTTTTGAAAATCATGGAAATTACTCCTTTAATTGGCAGCTATGCACTTGTTTTCACTTACAATCAATGTGAAAACACTGGTTTTACCTAACATTCTATGAATGCATCATAGTCATTTGTTTTCAATACCGAGGTACTTAATTGTACAGTTTGCAGATATGCACTTGTATTCACTTACAGTCAATGTGAAAACATTGAATTCAGCAAACATTCTGTGAAAGTACCAGATATTTCAATTCTGTAAACCAAGTAAGTTACTTGTTTAATTGGCAGATATGCACTTGCATTCACTTACAGTCAATGTCAAAATATTGGTTTCACCAAATGCTCTGTGAATGCATGAGATACCTAAATTTTGAAAAACAAGCAAGTTACTTTTTAATTGGCATCTTACAATCAATGTCAAAGCACTTGTTTTAAATAATGCTCTGTGAATGCACCAAGGACATCAGTTTTCAAAACCAAGGGAGGTACTTGTTTAATTGGCTGATACACACTAGTTTACACTTACAATCAATGTCAGAACATTGGATTCAGCCAACAGTCTGGGAACTTATCAGATAGTTCAGTTTTGTAAATCAAGCAAGTTAATTGTCAGCTATGCACTCTTTTCACTTACAATCAATGTCAAAGCACTGGTTGTACCTAATGATCATTGAATTCATCATGATCATCAGCTTTCAAATCCAAGGTACTTACTTGTCCAATTGGCAGCTCTGCAGTTGCTTTCACTTACAATCAGTGTATAAGCACTGGTTTTACCTAATATTCTGAAAATGCACTAGATACTTTAGTTTTGAAAACCAATCAATTTACTTGTTTATTTAACACCTATGCAATTTTTTTCATTTACAATCAATGTCAAAACAGCAGTTTTACCTAATGCTCTATGAATCCATTCGATCATCAGTTTTTGAAACCAAGATACTTAATTGTTCAATTGGCAGCTATGCACATGTTTCTCTCACATTCAAAGTCAAAACACTGGTTTTACCTATCTATGAAAGCATCATGATCATCAGTTTTCAAAACTAAATTAGTTTCTTGTTCAATTGGCATCTATGCACATGTTTTCACTAACAATCAATGTCAAGACACTGGTTTTACCTAATACTCTGCACCAATATCATCAGTTTTCAATATGAAGGAAGTTACTTATTTACTTGACTGCTACATACTTGTTTTCAATTAAAATCAAAGTCAAAACACTGGTTTCACCAAACACTGTGAATGCGCAAGATACTTAAATTATGAAAACCAAGCATGTTATTTACTTAATTGGATTTATGCACATGTTTCCAAGTACAACCAAAGTTAAAACACTGGTTTTACCTAACACTGTGAATGCACAAGATACTTAAATTATGAAAACCAAGCATGTTATTTACTTAATTGGATTTATGCACATGTTTCCAAGTACAACCAAAGTTAAAACACTGGTTTTACCTAACACCCTGTGAATTCACCAAGATCATCAGATTTAAACTCAAGGAGGTTGCTAGTTTTATTGGCTGCTACACAATTGTTTCCACTTATAATGGAAGTCAAATCATTGGTTTCATGAAACACACTGTGAATGCACCAAATACTTTGGTTTTGAAAACCTAGCAAGTTGTTTCTTTAGATGACAGCTATACACTTGTTTTCATTACAATCCATGTCAAAACACTGGTTTTACCTAAAGCTCTTTGAATGCATCGTGATCATCATTTT
>PVKH010031325.1:0-12344 GCA_004027955.1 Chaetophractus vellerosus
CCAGCATTTTTTAAATAATGGAAAACATGATTATCAAAATTATTTGGAAGGGTAAGGGGTCCTGAATATCCAGAAACATCTTTAAAAGAAAAAGCAATGTTGAAAGACTCTCATTTCTGGACTTTAAGTCATATTACCAGACTCTAGCTCTCTAAGTCTGGTCAATTTGCTTAATTCATATCAGAGAGGTCATGTAATAGTTGTCCTTCAATGTCTGGGTTGCTAGAGTGGAAGATAGGTTTATAAGAAATAGAAACGGAGAAGAAGGTTGTGACCCAACACCCATATGGGTGAAATCTATTAAGGTGGAAGTCAGTAGTTGTGCAGTGAAGGGATATGACAGGGATGTAGTGACACTATTGGGTGGGTGGTACAAGTTTTACAGGGTGGTAGGGTGGGGAGGGTAGGTTGGGTGGTCCATGGAACTGGAGGGAGGGTTGGGGAGGGGAGCCGGTGAATACTGGGGATTGGGGGGTATGTAGCTGAAACTACAATGTTGACAAATCTTTTTTGGCAATATGACAAGGAAGTGTTACTGGTTTAGGGTGTTGGATGGAGGGGGGCATTTGTGACAGAACACACCTGGGGCAGTCTTCTAAAGAATGTGCAAGTGATCATTTTGTCTTAATGTATTGTATCAGTGTGTGGAGACCCACAGAATGAGCAGGAAAGAGTTGGACTCCCATTTTGGGGAGGCCCGATACATTCTCAAATAGAAGGGTGAGTGTCTCTTGAGAGCAGGGGTAGTTTCTAATAGGAGAGGACAGATCAGTGTGCCAAGCCCTCAATGTTGTTGCAAGTAACTATGAATCTCATCCTTCAAGGAGTGAAGCCTGGTGGTCGCCATGGGTGCCAAGGGGAGGGGAAGGGATGAATAGAATAGATGGAAGAGGGGGTATTTAGGGGGCAATGGAAGTACTCTGCAAGACCTTGCAATGTTGGATACATGCCATTTTAAATTTCATCAAAAATTTATAAAATTGTATGTGTGGGAGAGAGTATGGTCTTCAATGTGAATTATGGTCTATATTTAGTGGAAAGCCCCACGATGTGTATATCCATTGCAGGTGATGTGCCACACTAATGAAAGAAGTTTATGTGGGAGGTTGTGGAGGGGGGACGTGGGACATATGGGAATCCCTATTATTTTTGTGTAACATTTATGTAATCTAAGTATCTTTTAAAAACTTAAAAAAAATTTTAAGTGTATGATCTAAAATGTAAACCATAATGTAAAACATTGACCATGGTTAGTAGCTATGTTTCAATTTTTGTACATCAGTTGTAACAAACTTGCAATCCACACATAAAAAGATTATTAATACAGGAAGGGAGAAAAGGGGAAGAATGTTAGGTATGTGGGAATACCTTATATCCTGCATGTGATTTTACTTTGACCTAAAACGTCTTTGAAGACAAGACAAAAAAAAAGTAAGACACCACAGTGATATAAGGCAAAACATCAAAAAAAATTTAAAAATATTTTTCATTATTTAATAGCCCACTTTTTAAATTTTAATGTAGTTATAGTTTTTCTAAACTATTATGTATTTTATTTCTTATGTTTAAAACTATCATTATTATTTCATTTTCCTATTAATTGTATTTGGCGATGTTCTTGGCTTCATTTTTTAAAATATAGTTTTTATTGAAGTATATCATTCTTATATGACATGCATAAACAATAAGTGTATAGTAAAGATTGTGGACTTAAAAAATAAACGTGCATAACATCATACAGGACTTACATACATCACCCCACCACCAACAGCTTGCACTGTTGTGAAACATTTGTTACAAACCGTGCAAGAGTATCATCAAAATATTACTACTAACTATAGTCCTTATATTACATTTGGAGTATTTTTACCCTAACCCACCCTATTTTTTTAAAATATATTTTATTACAGAGGTTGTGGACTGGTAAAACTGTCATAAACATGTTTAGAATCCCCATACAACACCCCTTCACCAACACACCACACCGTGCTGGAACATTTGTTACAGATTATGAGATGATATATTCAGATTGTTACCACCAACCATGGTTCATTGCATACATTTGGCACACTTTTCCATACACCTCCATTATCAACACAGTACATCTTTGGCATTGATTCAAGAATATTATAGTATTGCTGTTAACCACAGTCTACAGGTTGCACCAATTGTAGTTTTCCCATGCATCTCCACATTCCCACCACCCTGCAATAGTGATGTACATTTGCTCTAGCTCACAGAAGGGCATTCTTGCATTTGTACCATCAACCATAATTCTCATCCACCTCTGGGTTCACTGTGTTATTAAGTCCCTAGAATATTCTTTAGCTTTCTTTCAATTGAAATTTACTTCCTCAGACTACCCTTTTCAGCCACAGTCCCATTTTTTAAACCATTTACTACTCACTATAATGTGTTACCATCAACTCTATCCATTTCCACACTTTCACAATCAAGTTAATTAAAGCTTCTACACACAGTAACATCAGTAGTTCTTCTCAACACTCCTCTTATCTTCTACTAACCTATACTCTAACTTTTAACTCCATGTGTTTATTGTTCATATTTAGTTCATATTAATGAGACCATGCAATATTTGTCCTTTTGTGTCTAACTTACTTCACTTACTATAATGTCTTCAAGATTCACCCATGTTATCACATGTGTCCCAATCTCATTTCTTCTTGCTGCAGCATAGTATTCCATCATATGTATATACCACATTTTGTTTATCCATTCATTGGTTGATGGACACTTGGGTTGTATCCATCTTTTGGCAATTGTGAATAATGCTACTATAAACATCAGTGAGCAGATGTCTGTTTGTGTCATAGTTTTTAGTATCTGGATATATTCCTAGTAGAGAAATTGCTGGATCATATGGCAGTTCTATATTTAGCTTCTTGAGGAACCGCCAAACTCTTTCACAGAAGCTGCACCATTTTACACTCCCACCAACCATGAAGGAGTGTTCCTATTTCTCCATATCCTTTCCAGCACTTATTGTTGTCATTTTTTAAATAATGGCCATTCTATGTGGTGTTAGATGATATCTCATTGTTGTTTCAATTTGCATTTCCCTAATGGCTAGTGATATGGAACATTTCTTTCATGTGCTTTTTGGACATTTGTATTTCCTCTTTGGAAAAATGTCTACTTAAATCTTTTGCTCATTTTTAAATTGGATTGCTTGCTCTTGTATTTTAGTGTTGTATAATCTCATTATATATCTTGGCTTAATTTTTACAGAAGCTTTGGGGCATTGAAGGGTTACAACTGTGGCAGGGGAGGATCACTGGTGTGGGGTGTCAGTGATGGGGAATACAAGGGAGGAAGTCCACCTGGACATGCACATAAGATATATAAATGTGTTCAAATGTTCATGGGGCATTGTCACAGTGAGTATAGAGATTCACAAAATAACCAAAAGGATATTGAATTCCCATCCTGGGGAGCTCTGCCACATTCTCTAATGGAATAGCAACAATTTCTCGAGTATAGGGATATGACTAGTAAAGAAGAATGGCCCATTGATGGGCCCTTGATATTGACAGCTATGCTTTTGAGCCTTTCCTCTTGAAATTGCAAGTTAGCCTAGTGTTCTAGGGTGCCTAAGAGTTACCTCCTAAGAGGCTCCATGTTGCTTAAATGTGGTCTTTCTCTAAGTCAAACTCAGCATATAAATGCATGAATTTCTCTCCAGCATGGTACATGATTCCCAGGGATGAGCCTCCATGGAACCAAGGGATTACTACCAAATAACTACTAACAATACAACTGGAAAAAGATCTTGAATAAAAGGGGGAACAGATAAAGACAAATGAGTTTATGTGGCTAAGAGACTTCAAGGTGAGTCAGGAGGTCATCCCAGAGGTAACGCTTATTAACATCTCAGCAGTATCTCCTAGACTGCCAAAGTGGATATTACTGCAAATAGTGGGATTCCTGAGGGCTCTGGAGACACCCAGGTCCTATGGTCATGGCAGATAGCTCTGGAGTTTGGTGCCTTGCCACCGGGCCCTACTTTGAAGTTTGTGCTCCTAAGTGTGACAGAGCTGGACTCAGTTGTGACTTCTCTATGCATTCCTCTTCTGCCCCTTCTATTTGAACCTATAGTTGGTGCTAGAGTTGGTAGGTATACATCCAAAAGACTTGAATTTGGGGCTGTCCATGTGCCAGCTGGGCCCTGAGAATCAGCAGAGTTGCAACACCTACTCTCCAGTTCATTGGACCCACACAGGACAACTAACAAGGAGGTGAAGATGGATAACCATCATACCAAGGAACCAAAAGAGTCTACAACTGCAAGCAAGAAAGTCCCATTCATCAGCCATGTGGCATCTAAGTCCCCTGTCAATTAGAGGTGGAGTGAGCATCACCATCTCAGAATGCTTAAGAATGGGGAATAAAATATGGACTAGAGTGGACTTACTCATATTCTACTATAGACTTTTTGTGATGCTAGCAATAGAAGAAAGTATATCATTCATGTGGAGACAGTGGCCACTGGAGGTGCTGAAGGCAGGGAGAGGGAAAAAGAGGTATAATACACGGGCACTTTCAGGACTTGGAATTGTTTTGTTCCAAATAGCATTGCAATGACAGATACAGGCCATTATATATGCTGCCATAACCTATAGAATTGAGTGGGAGAGAGTGTAAACTACAACATAAACTATAATCCATCCTTAGTGCAATGCTGCAAAATGTGTTCATCAATTGCAACAAATGCACCAAACTAATGAAGGAAGGTGTTATTGTGGGGAATGGTAGGTGGTATGGGGAGTGGGGCATATGGGAATCCCTTATTTTTTTATGTAACATTTTATGTAATCTAAGCACCTTTTAGGAAAATTTAAAAATGTATTTATAAAATGTATTAAAAAACAAAAATATATGAATCATATTACCTAGCTACAGTAGTAAAAACAACATGGTACTAGCATAAAGACAGACACATAGACCAATGGAACCGAACTGATGGTTCAAAAACAGACCCTCACATCTATGGTCAAGTGATCTTGACTAGTCTGTCAAACACACCCAGCTAGGGCAGAACAGGCCATTCAACAAATAGTGCTGGGAGAACTAGATATACATAGCCAAGGGAAGGAAATAGGACCCCTATCTCACATCTTGTAAAAAAACCTTATAACTCAAAATGGATAAAAAACCTAAATATGAAAGCAAGAACCATAAAGCTTCTAGAAGAAAATGTAGGAAAATACCTTCAAGACCTGGTGCTAGGTGGTGGGTTCTTAAAGAAGGTAAGAGGAAGACTGAGATGGACTACTGATGTTTAATGTAAGTAGAAGTTTTAATTAACTTTACTGTGAAAGTGTGGAAATGTACAAAGTTGATGGTAACACATTATAGTTATTAATAGTTGGTTTATAAATGGGAATGTGGCTGAAAATGGTTGTCTAGGGATATAAATACCAATTGAAAGAAATCTAGAGAATAATCTAGGGACTGAATAACACAGTAAACTCAGAGGTGGTTGAGAATTGTGGTTGATGATACAGATGCAAGATTGTCCTTTGTGAGCTAAAGTAGATGTGCATCACTATTGCAGGGTGGTGGGAATGTGGAGAAGCATGGCAAAAATACAACTGGAGTGACCTATCAACTGTGGTTAACAGTAATAATGTAATGTCCATGCATCTATGCCAAAGATTTAGTGTGCTGATAAAAGACTAGTTGGAAAAAAGTGTGCCAAATGTACGCTTTGGACCTTGTAATAATCTGAGGATGTTATCTCATAATATGTAACAAATCTTCCACCAAGGTGTGGTGTATTGATAGAGGGGTGTTGTTTGGGAATCCTGCACATGTACATGATTGTTTTGTAAGTTTACAACTTCAGTCATAAAAATGTATTTTAAAAATAATAATACGGTGGGTTGGGGGGGGGAATACACCAAATATAAGATGAGGACTATAGTCAGTAGTAAGATCTTGATATTGTTCTTTCATTATTCGTAACAAATGTCTCACAATACCAGGTGTTGGTGGTGGGTTGATGTGTGGGACCCCTGTATGATGTTATGCATGTTTGCTTTGTAAGTTCACAACTTTTACTATACACTTATTGTTTATGTATGTTCATGTAGAAATTATATAAAAATAATAGTAATAGGATGGGTCGGAAAAAGAATACTTTGGTTAGCAGTAATATCTTGAGGATGCTTTTTAATCATTACTTAAAAATGCAAGGTATTGATGGTAGGGTGAGGTATGAGAGTCCTGTATGATGTCATGTATGTTTGTTTTGTAATTTCAAACTATTACTATACACTTATTTTTCATATATATTTATGTATGAGTGATATACTTCAATAAATTTTTAAAAAGCTAAAGAAAGAAAAAGATACAGGCATACAACAGCAGATTTGAATAGGCAAAAGAAAGAATGAGTGAACTAGAAGACAGGACAATCAAAATCACACAACCAGAAAAGAAGACTAGAAAAAATTGAACAGGGATTTGAGTGATAGCACAAAGTATACACACATATACATCATGGGTCATGAAGAAGAGGAGAAGGGAAAGGAGGCAGAAAGAATATCTGAGGAAATAATGGCTGAAAATTTCCCAACTTTTATGAAAGACAAATATATACCTGTTCAAGAAGCACAACATACTCCAAACAGAATAAATTCAATTATCAAAAAAAGTTAGTAATTATTTTAAAAAGAAAATTTCCAGAGATGAAAGTTTAATATGTGGTGCTGCAGATTTAGTTACATATCACTCTATAAAGCATGACTTTTTGTTAGATCAAAATATTGATCTTTTTCAACTACATGTACTCATATGGATGAAGGAAGATAAGCAACAGATATTGATATGTTGGGTTCATTGGCAGTAGAAGAGCATTGCAAACAATTAGTGCCAGTTTTATATTAGTGCTATTAGTTGTTTCAAAAAAGAAAATCAATTATATCAACTTCATTGATGATTGTAATGTTTTACTCAGTACAAAAATAAAAAAGCTGTTACAATTTCCTTATGTTGGAAGTAAAACATCTGATATTATATATTGCTATGAATGCTGTAGTTTTATTATGCTTTACATTTAAATAGTAAAGTTTTTTTTTATTGTGTATTTGAGATTGTAATACAAAAGCTAATTTATTGGGATGCAGAACCCTGGTACGTATGTTTTCTTACCAAGTTAAAAGACAAAGAGCAGAAATGCACTTGAAAATTATTATGGTAAAATAAAATTGATAAATGTTTACAAACAAGTTGTGGTGCTCTACTAATCAAATATAACTTAATATTTGTATTTTACAATTACATAATTATAATATTTGAGCTAAAAACAAATTGTTATGAAGATGATGTTTAAAATATATGCTTTGATTCTTACCTGGCTGTCAGCAATCATATTTCAGAAATGTTGGGCCTTTGAATAACTATTTTGTAAATTATATAAAGAAATATAATAATGTTAAACATTTTATCAATACATTATTCAAATTAAAAATAATTTTATACAAATTCAGTTAAATATTTTAATTAAATTATTAAATAAATGGAATAGCACAAAGATTTGGAAATAATGCCAACTTTCAATTATTAGAACTAACACATGCAAAGAGGAAAATGTTAAAATTAATTCCTAGAAAAAATTAGGAGAGACTGAATAAATTGATCAATGAGAGCTCACAAGTATACATATTTCATTTTGGAAGTCAATAAGTATGCTTTAGAGTAATTCTACTTATGAAGAGAATCATTTGATGGAATCCTATTTTTATTAGATCATTTATATTATATACTGGGATGGAAGTAAATGGAGAAATCCTATGACTTTGATGCCTCTAAGTTTGCCTAAGGAACAATACCTATAAATATTAAAAAGAGACACACATAGAGACAATTTACCTAATAAATTGTGTCTTATAAGATAATAACTAAAAATACTGTTCAGAATGAAGGCAATAAGACAATAATTGTAAATCCATCAATTTATAGAAAGAATAATAATGATCTAAAGATCTGCACTTCTTAATGCCTGGAACTTGTTTATATCTTAGTTTGCATGGCAAAGGGGAATTAAGTTTCCAGTTGTAATTAAGGTTGCTAATCAGATGATGTTAAAATTGAGAGATTATGATGGATTATTTGGTTGGCCTGATGGAATGAAAAGCATTCTCAATGTGGAAGGAAGAGGCAGAAGCATCAGTATCAGTGATGGGATGTAAGAAAGACTCACTGCCCATTGTATCCTTTGAAGTTGGAAGGGGGGAAAATTATTGATGCAGGCAGGGTCTATCTAGAAGCTAGAAAAGCAAAGAAACAGATTATTCTCTCAGACCTTGTATTAGTTAGCCAAAGGGATGCTGATATAAAATACCAGAAATCTGTTGGCTTTTATAAAGGGTATTTATTTGAGGTAGAAGGATATAAAGCATAAGTTACTTCCCTCACCAAAGTCTGTTGCCATGTGTTGGAGCAAAATGACTGCTGATGTTCAGCCTTCCTCTTCCTCTTAAGGTTCCATGGTCCCAACTTCCTCCAGTATCAGCTGTAGACTGGGATAAGTCTCATGTGTCTCCCAGGTCTCATTTCTCTCTGGGCTCAGCTGCTCTGTTGTCTCCACAAGATCAGCTGTAGACTACCAGCCTCTCTAGACTTTGTCTCTCTCCCCAGGGCTCGATTGTCTCTGAGATCAGCTGCTTTCCTTTCTCCACAAGGTCAGCTATAAATTCTCAGGCAAATAGCTTATCTCTCTTCCCAGGGCTTCTGCCATGTCTAACGGAACCTTCTTTTTCCTCATGTATCTGTTTCTCCTGCGTGTTTACTTCCTGGGCTCCAGGATCAAAACTCCGAACTCTGTCCTTTGCCCTGTCTTTTCTCTGTGAGTTCCCACCCACCAAGGGGGCAGGGATGCAACATCCTACTGATGTGGCCTGATCAAATCCTTAATCATTATTTAATCAAGTAAAAGTGAAAGCTCTGAATCCAAAATAACCTACTATGTCTGGAGGAGCAGACCAGTTTACAAACAAAATCCAATATCTATTTTTGGAATTCATAAACAATATCAAACTGCTACACACCTGCATGTAGGAATGCATCTAGGAATGCAGCCTGCCAACACTCTAATTTTACTCAGTGAGCCACCCATTTTAGATTTCTGGCCTCCAGAAGTTTAAGAAAATAAATCTATGTTGTTTTAAGCCACCAAATTTGTGGTAATACAGTAGCAATAGGAAACTAATAGTGTTTAAACAGTATTCATTAAATTTATTTCCCATTTGAAATCTCTCTTTATGCAATTGGTTCCTTGTACATTTATATATTACCCATAAAAATGACTGAAAAAAGTGAAATCTGTTTTCCTGCTTTATGCATTGCCAAATAATCTATTATAACCCTATAAATTTTATATAACAGATAGAATCCTTTTAAAGAATTAGTATCATTGCATGGGCAATGCTTTGTTCTGAATTATTGGTCAGAGAGTTAAACATTTATCTGATATTTAGTCACAGTTCCAACATACTCACACACACACACACATACACACACCCTACTCCAAATCTTGCCAGAAATTAGGAGTTCTTCAAGTTATATACCTACTTATAAGGTAAGAAAATATTATAAATGTGACAAATTATGGCCACTGCAAGAATATATCACACATTTTAACCTGGGAACTAGTAAATTGTTAATAACATCACTAGTCAATAAAAAAACAAATCCTGCCCATCATCTCTCCTCATAGGAAAACAGAAAGCTAACTAATGTCTGGGAAAACAATTGAAAATACCTCCATCCCACCTTTCCTTCTGAAAATGATGATTTACTCATTGATAAAGTGCAAGTTTTCCTTTTTCCTCTCTAAGAGAGATAGAAATGGTAAGACACAGTACTGCCATGTTTATCTTGGCAGAAAAACACAGCTGCAACAAAAATTGCTATTACAGTTTTTTGTTTTTTTTTAAGTAACGGTACCTGCCATATATTCCCTTTCCACTTGAGCAATTTGAGCAATTTTATATCCATTTTTTTTCTTGCTACTGGCTGATAAAGGCCGTGGGCAGAACAGAAATCATAATCCTCCTCACCCCACCCTAACAAAGATGCACACTCTGAATGCTTGAGGTATTATTTCCTTTGCAGAAAACAACCGTGCCTCAAGAAGCAAAATACAATACAAAAACCTCAGCTTTGCCTGACGAAATAGTACAAAACTTTATGGAAATGATATCATATAAATATTAGCAACTCTATACACAATGGGATAAACTGAAAAAACAATGCATAATTTATAGGTAGCTCTAGAGATAATTAATAAAAAATTTTTTTTGATAATAAAAATATGACATAATGACAGGGAGATACTTAAGATTTTTATCTCATTGTATTTATTATTTTAATATTAAATCTGAAATGATGTTTTATCTGTAGAAATAATCTAACTTGCCGAAATAAAAAAAGTTATTCTAAGACAGGTTGTCTCACTTTGAACGTCAGTGTGCAAATATCTGAATCCCTGCTTTCAATTCTTTGGACATATATCTAGAAGAGGGATCACCTGGTCATTTGGTAGGTTTATACATAGCTCTCTGAGATACTTCCAAACTCTAAGACTTAGCAGATTTGGTTTTATTCTTCTTGGGATGTTCAGTAGAATTCACCTGTGAAGCCATCTGGTCCTTGGCTTTTCTTTATTGGAATCTTTTTGATCACTGATTCAATATCTTCACTTTTCATTTGTCTATTGAAATCTTCTATTTCTTCTAGAGTCAGTGTAGTTTGTTCATGTGTTTCTTTTAATCTGTTCATTTCATCTAGGTTGTCTAATTTGTTGGCATACAATTGTTCACAGTATATTCCTATGATCCTTTTTATTTCTCTGGGGACAGTAGTAATGTCCCTCCTTTAATTTCTGATTCCATTTATTTATTCTCCCTATTTTTCTTTATCAAATCTAGCAAGGGCTTGCCAATTTTATTGATCTTTCAAAGAGTTAACTTTTGGTCTTCTTGAAACTATTGTTTTTTTTTCTCAATTTCATTAACTTTTGCTTTAATCTTTGTTATTTCTATCCTTCTCTCTGCTTTGGGTTTTTGTTTGCTTTTCATTCTCTAGTTCTTTCAATTGTGCAGTTAGGTCCTTGATTTTAGTTCTTTCTTATATTTTAAAGTATGCATTAAGGGCTATAAATGCCCTCCTCAGCTCTGCTTTTGTTGTATCCTATAAAATTTGATATGTTGTGTTCTGATTTGCATTTGTCTCAAGATTTTTACTAATTTCCCTTGCAATTTTTTTCTTTGACTCACTGATTGTTTAAGAATGTGTTACTAATTTCCATATATTTTTGGATTTTGCAGTTATTGGCCTGTTATTGATTTCCAACTTCCAGGCCACACCTGAGCAATAAGGAGGCTCTCATTCCATTATGGTCAGAGGAGATGTTTTCATAATATCAATTTTTAAAAATGTATTGTCTTGTCTTTAGACATATTTTGTGGTCTGTCCTGGAGAATAATCCATGTGCACTTGAGGAGAATGTATATACTGCTGTTTTGGGGTGCACTGTTCTGTTTATGTCTGTTAGGTCTAGTTCATTTTTGATATAATTCAAGTTTTCTGTTTTCTTATGGATCTTCTGTCTAGACGTTCTATTTATTGATGAGAGTGGTCTATAGAAGTCTCCAACTATTATTGTAGAGGTACTATTTCTCCCTTCAATTTTACCAGAGTTTGCTTCATGAATTTGGGGCAATGTGGTTAGCCACATAAATATTTATGATTGCTATTTCTTCATGGTGGATTTCTATTCTTATTAATGTTCTAGTCAGGGTTCTCTCGGGAAACAGAATCAACACGAGATCTCTATTAAAAATATAAGATTTTATAAGAGTCTCTCACGTGACCGTGGGGATATACAAGTCCAGGTTCCGCCGGCAGGCTGCAAGCCAGGGGCTCCTATGAAAGACTGATGAAGGGTCCTCGATGAGTTTGCTCCGATGAAAGACTGATGAAGGGTCCTCGATGAGTTCCTGGGAGAAGTTCGCTGTCAAAGACGAGCTGGGAAATTCTCTCCGAATGTTGAAATCAGTTCCCTTTTATAAGCAGTCAACTGAATGGATAACAGCATCATCCATTCTTCATCCAATCTTGCTGACATAACACTATGATGTAGGTATGACCACTATACCCATTTTACAGATAAGATTATTGGGCATCAGGAAAGTTAAATAACTTGTCCAATGACACAGACCTATTAAATTTTATTTCTTGGTTTTGATCCCAAGCAATATGATTCTTTATCTATGGCTGCCTAGTGTTCATAGATAGTATAATTCCTAAAATACTGTAAT
>PVKH010031326.1:0-12345 GCA_004027955.1 Chaetophractus vellerosus
AAAAAATGGTGGTAAGTGGCCCCCAAAAGGGGGGCATCTATGACATACTGGACCATGGGAATGAGAAAGGCCAGGTGCCTCCAGAGGTTACATCCTCTCAAAGCTAATGGGCTTGATCTTGTAAGTTTCAAATTCTATCTAGGAAACTGCCAACCCCAGTTTCCACAGTGGTGATTATGCCTAGGACAGCTGGGAGAATTATGAGGAAAGGCACTGCCCTAGACATAAACTCACAAAGACAATATAAGCAACAACAAGATAAACATATGGCAAGCAAAATAAAGATAATACTTAAGAAAGCCATTCTTTTATCTTATAGGCACATTTCTTAATTACTTAGAAAATGAATTAAGTTTACAAAGACTTTTAAATGTTCAATATCCTTCTGCATAAGATCTAGAATAGAAGAGATATTATTATATTCATTGGGTATATAAGTATAATACTTAATACTAAACAATGCGCAAGTTCCTCTTGGAGCTGCAGTTAATAGATCTAAGCTCCAGATTTGCAATACCATGCATATTATCTCTCCATGGGAGCAGGCCACAATGCCAATAGTGTCTGTTTAGGTTCTACTCACATTACTCTGGTAACTATTGTTCCACTTGGTATGTCCTTCACACAGTCAGCATGCTGCAGCACCACCGGCCCTTGGAAGGAAGCTCCAGTGTTTCACCAGGATAGTGCATAGCACCCTGCAGTAGTATGAAACAGAGTCAGCTTGGAGGCAATGTCCATTGTAAATCTGGCCATACTCAACAATCACCTGCTGCTGCAGGAGTCTGAAACTGCAATATACTTTCCATCCACTTCAGGAGCCATGTCCAGTGATGTTGTAGATCCTTTATTTTAGGGGTCGTAGTGACCAATCTAGCAATTAACTCAAATGGAGAGGTACCATGCAGGATACTGGGGCCTGGTTTGAATGCACAAGAGAGTTTGACAGTACTGAAGACTATCTCCTAATTTTTATACACTTTCTAAATACTTCCAATGCAGTTTATAACATATTAAATGGAATTAACCATTTTTAGTACTTTACCTTTGACTTCTACACCTTTATCATGATCACATTAACGGGCATTTTAATTTAGCAGTATAGGAAAAACTACTTTTTCCATTATTTTATGAAAACCTAAGAATCCCAATGGAATCAAGATTATCTTCCCCTTACCACCACTTTAATATGCAGGTTGAGGTGGCCTCTGACAGGTTTTCCTGTTATCAAGTTACTTTTTGTTATCAATATAATACGTAGATTTCTACTTAATAATGATTTCCCAGAATCAGTCACTTACACTATAATCTTTCCATTTTTATAAACTTTCCGTTTTATGCTTTTATAAACTTCCTGTAACCAGCCATAACCACATAGACTATAGTTATTTCATCTCAAGACAAATTTCACCTTTACGAAATACATTCCCTTTTTTAATGCTACCTTCTACAATGTTCTATATTCATTCAAGCCTTCTCTTACATATTCCTCCCCATCCCCAATTTTATGAAAACCAGCCATATTATCTTAGGACAAAACACATTCCCTTAAACAAACTTATCAAATTTCACTCAATATTGACTATGAATTCGCTTCCACAAAACTTTTATTTCTTTCTATATCCATTTAGGTCTCATATTCCTCATTCTGTTCTGTGACAGAAAAAAAAAAACACCACAACTCATTTCAATTTAGGCAAAAACAAGTTTTAAAAAGAGGTTTGTAATAATTTCATTAGCCAAAAACTTACAATTTTTTATCATCTTAAAGATTTAATATTGTATTAGTCCGCCAAAGGGGTGCTGATGCAAAATACCAGAAATCTATTGGTCTTTATAAAGGGTATTTATTTGGGATAGAAACTTACAGTTACCAGGCCATAAAGCATAAGTTCCTTCCTTCACCAAAGTCTGTTGCCACGTGTTAGAGCAAGACAGCTGCTGACATTTGCCAGGGTTCAGTCTTCTTGGGTTCCCCTCTTCACGGGTCTCTGTTTCTCTCTGGGCTTGCCTCCTCTGTTTCCTCCACAAGATCAGCTGTAGACTATGAGGTTCTTGAGGATCTGACTCTCTCCACAACGCCAGCTGTAGACTATCAGGTGAATGACTTATCTCTATCCCGAGGCCTTCTCTCCTTCCTCACGACCAAGCTTCTCTGTCTGCTAGCCTCCCCGGGCTCCAGCATCAAAACTACTACAACTCTGTCCTTTGCAATGTCTTTTATCTTTGAGATCCCACCCACCAAGGGGTGTGGCTCAATGCCCTACTGACGTGGCCCAGTCAATACCCTAATCATAACTTAATCATGCCCAGATTAACAGCCAGTTTACAAGCATAACCCAATATCTATTTTTGTAATTCATAACTATATCAAACTGCCAACCTGCTACAAATATATATAATACTAATTAATTTTCTTAGTATCCTATAAACCTAGGGAGATTACACCCAAGCTAAATAAAATTGAAACCATTATAGTTTATGCAAGAGATGTTCTTTTTTCTGCCTTCCTGGAGGCTAAAATCTCTTTTCTTTAATAAAATTCTAAATTCTGAATAACCTTAAAAGCATACTGACTGCCAGGTTCTAGAATATATTATAACTGTTTAATTTGTTTAATCATAATTTAGAAAAATCTTTCCATAGCATTCAAGGACTTTTTCTTTACTTACTGAAATTTGGCCATTGGATTATTACTGTCATCTCAAAACCTGTTAAAATTTAATTGGGGAATTACAGGAAAGACTATACAAATAAGGTCCATTCTGTAATATTCCCTCTATCCCTGTCATTTTAATTTCCAGGCCTACAAGACAGAATTCTTGGCTATTCCAGGCTAAACTCACATCTACCCTATATTTCTACACCCACCCCATCCCCTTAGTTTCCTCAACTAGTTCTAATGAGTCACTGGAATTCAATCAAGTTTAGGAGAAGACACTGGGGGCACAATTGGCTATAGAAAGATTATGAGAGGGAGCAGATGTGGCTCAAGCAGTTGTGCACCTGCTTCCCAAATGGGAGGTCCCAGGTTAGGTCCTAGGTGCATCCTAAAAACAAAACAACAAGCAAACAAATGAAAAACCCAACTCAGGGGAGCCAATATGGCTCAGTGGTTGAGTGTCGGTTTCCCACATACAAGGTTTGGGGTTCAATCCCCAGCCCCAGTACAAAAAAAAAAAAAGATAAAAAAGATTACGGGAGAATTCAGGATGAACTTTTTAGTTTCTTTTCTTTAAATAGTTTCTTTATTCGATTTTACATGACTTTTAATACTGTTTGGCTTCTCCAATTTGGTCTTCAGGAGTACTCATTTGCCTATATAAGCACCCATTTAGTTTTCAGCAAGTTGAATAGAGCTCTTTTAAGAATTTTCATTTATTAATTTACTATTACCATCTGGAGGTATGAGAAAACTGAACAAATAGACAAATACAAAAAAGAATTAAGACACACTGTGAAAGTTAGGCTGATGTGTCAACTCAGCCAGGTAATTGTGCCCAGTTGTTTGGTCAAGCAAAACCTGAGCTAATTGTAATAGAAAGACATTTATGGACTTTAGTCACCAGCGAGTTTACTGCACAGATAGCTGATTATATCTACATCAATCAGGAAGATTGCCATCAGCAATGAATGACACTTTATGCAATCAGTTGAATGCCTTAAAAGGGGAAGTGATCTCAGCATTCAGAGAGAATTTCCTAGCTCCTCTTTGGACAGTCAATGTCTCCCAGAAACTCATCAAGGACCTTCATTGGACTTTCATCAGAGCCTCTGGTTTGCAGCCTGCCTGCGGGACCCGGTCTTGTGCATCCCCACCGTCATGTGAGAGACTCTCATAAAATCTCATATTATTGAAAGATATCTCCTGTTGATTCTGTTTCCCTAGAGAACCCTGACTAATACAGCTTGGTACTGGGAGTGGTTCTTGAGGAACAGAATCTTAAACATGAGATGTCTGAGGTGGTTCTGGGTCATGCAGGCAGCTACATGATGAGGACTTAGATGGGGTGCTAGGTCCCCATACTCACCTTATATTCAAAGATATAAGTAGGTTGAAAGTGAAAGTATAGGGGAAAATGGCATGCAAATAATAACCAACAGAGGGCTGGGGTAGCTATACTAATAACAGATAAAATAGACTCTATGTAAACAACTGTTATGAGGGTCAAAGAAGGTCATTATATACTGATAAAGGGGTCAATTCAACCAGTAGATATAACAATTATAAACATATATGCACCTAACGGCAGAGTCCTGAAATACATGAAGCAAATTTTGACAGATTTAAAGGGAGAAATAAATGGATCTACATTAACAGTAGATTTTAAATGTCTACATTTTAAAAAAACAAGAAAGATCATGAATCAGAGGCCTAACTTACAACTGGAGGATCTAAAAAAAGAAGAGCAAACGAAATCCAAATTGAGCAGAATGAAGGAAAAAAAAAAAGGGTTAGAGTGGAGATAGATGAAATAAAGAATAAAAACACGATAAGAGAAACAACAAAACCAAAAGTTGGTTCTTCGAGAAGATCAATAAAATTGACATACCTTTAGCTAACTGACAAAGAGAGAGGGCACAGATAACTAAAATCAGAAATGAAAGGTAGACATTACTACCAACTCCACAGAAATAAAAAGAATTATATAAGAGGTTATTATGAATATCTGTATGCCAACAAATTAGATAACCTAGATGAAATGGACAAATTCCTGGAAACATGCAAAATAACTATATTGACTCAAGAAGAAATAGAAGGGCCGGCTGTATAGCCTAGTGGATAGGGCGCCGGTTTAGCACATGGGAGGCCCCGGGTTTGGTCCCCGGGGCCTCTCCGGGCGGGCGGACCGCCTTGAGAAGGCAAAGCTGCCGTGGGCGGGGCGGAGCCACCACAGGCAGGGCAAAGCCACCACGGGCAGAGCAGAGCCGCCCGCAAGTGGGGCAGGCCACCCACAAGTGGGCAAGGCCACCGCTCACTGGTAAAAGCTGACTTGGCGCGTCGCCGCAGTGGGGGAAGACAAAAAGCAGCCACAGAAGAACGCAAAGAAGATGAGCACAGCAAGAACAAGCAGATGGGGGGATGTGTAATAAATAAAAAATAAATCTTTAAAAAAAAAGAAGAAGAAGAAATAGAAGATCTTAATAGACCAATAACAAGTAAAGAGATTGAATCAGCAATCACTAAAAAGCTTCCAGCAAAGAAAAGCCAAGGACCAGATGCTTCCCTGGTGAATTTTACCAAATATTCCTAGAAAAATTAACACCAATCTTGCTGAAACTCTTCTAAAAATTGAAGTTAAGGAAACACTTCTTAACTTACTCTCTGAGACCAGCATCACCTTAATACAAAAGCTAGGTAAAGATACCACAAGAAAATAAAATTACAGGCCAGTGTCCCTTATGAATTTAGATGCCAAAATGCTTAACAAAATACTTGGAAACTGAAATCCAATAGCACATTAAAAGAATTATACACCATGATCAAGTGGGATTTATCCCAGGTAAGCAAGGGTGTTTCAACATAACAAAATCAATGTATGCAATGCACCATATTAACAGAACAAAGGGAAAAAAAACATGATTATTTCAATTGATGCAGAGAAGGTATATGATAAAATCCAGCATCCTTTCTTGATGAAAACACTTAGAAAACTAGGAATAGAAGTAAACTTCTTCAACACGATAAAGGGCTTATATGAAACACTCATAGCTAACTTCATACTCAATGGTAAAACACTGGAAACTTTCCCTCTCAGATGATGAACAAGACAAGGATGCCCACTGTCACCACTGTTATTCAACATTGTTTTCGAAGTTCTGGCCAGAGCATTTAAGCAAGAAAATGAATAAAAAGCATCCAAATTGGAAAGAAGAAGTAAAACTTTCCCTATTTGCAGAGAGAAAATTCTGAAAAATCTACAACAAAGTTCTTAGAGCTAATAAATGAACTTGGCAAAGTGGTAGGGAACAAGATCAAAACACCAAAATCAGCAGTGTTTCCATATAATAGCATCAAACAATCTGAGGAAGAAATTAAGAAAAAAGTTACATTTATAAGAACAAAGGAATAAAACATCTAGGAATGAATTCAACCAAGGACGGACAGAACTTGCACATGGGAAACTACAAAACATTGCTGAAAGAAATCAAAGAAGACCTAAATAAATGGAAGGACTTTCCAGGTTCATGGATGGGAAGACTAAATAACATTAACATGTCAATTCTACCCAAAGTGATTTACAAGTTCAACACAATCTCAATCAAAATTCCAAAAGCCTTCTTTGCAGAAATGGAAATACGAGTCATAAATTCATATGGAAGAGTAAGGGTCTCTGTAGCCAAAACCATCTTAAAAACGAAGAGTGAAATTGGGGGAGTCATACTCCCCAATTTTAAAACTTATTACAAAGTTATGGTCATCAAAACAGTATATACTGGCACAAAGATAGACATATAAAACCAATGGAATTGAATTGAAAGCTCAGAAAATTATTTGGGAAAAATATCTCCTGCAATTAAATCGCTAAAACAAGCCATTAAGAAAATTAAACACCTCCTAATAGGAAAAATCAGTTACAGATACGGAAAGTTAATTCCCCCATACGAGAAATTAAAATGGCAATTGAAAAACTGAAAAAAAATGTTCAACTTCACTAGTTCTCAAAACGCTACTCAAAAGATGGAATGCCATTTGGTTTTGCTGTTTAAAGTGTCAAAGACTTTTAATGATTATGCAGTCCAGGAGATAGGGAAATGGGTACTCTGAAGTTACAGTTGATATAAATATATATTAGAACAACTTTTCTAGAGGACACTATGACAAAAAAAACAACAAATAACCTCAAAATCTTAAATATTCTTTCTTTTAGCTCAGTAATTTCACTTCTATTCCAAAATATATATAAAATTTGGGTTCAATAAAGCATTGATTACAATGATAAAAATAATCAGAAACAAGGTAAATATCCAATAATAGGTAACAGGTTAAATACAACATTTTGATATGATTAATTAATCCATGGCTTGTAAAAATGACATTGTATGAAACATGTTCACAAAATATTATTCAATGCCATTGCAAAAGGATATTAAAAATGCATATGTATATCTATGCATTCAAAAAAAGGAATTATATATATTAACATGTTACTAATGGTCATTTTGCTTGTACACATTTTTCAAAATTCAAAATATGTATTTAATAATCAGAAAAAGAAGACATCACAACTTAAAAAAAAAAACACCAACTTCATATGTGCTAGACGAATCAATAGCAACTGGTAAGAAGAAAGGCCTTTTTTTGTCAACCAAGTTTATTCTAAAGTCTAAATTCTGACATTATCTGTCAAAAAACCAAGACAACTGAGGTTTCTCTGGTAGAAGTATGGAATCAACTGTTAGGTAGGTAATTGGCCCATTTCACTCTTTGATGTTTGGACAAATCTTGGAACATTATGTTCAGTTTGGAAGGTACACTTCAGGAACATGGATTACTGGTTAGTCCAGAGGGTTCTATGATTAACAACTAAAAACAAAAAAGGAGATTTAATCCACTGAAAAGAAGAGTTAATGAGAATGTAAAAATGTTCTTCAAATTTCCAAATGTCATTAGAAAGAGAGATTAGACTCATTCTGAGTGGTTCCAAAAATAAAATGCACAGAAGTTGCCTAGATAATGCTTTGGGACAGGAAAAACTGTTCCAACAATTAGACTTACTCCACCAAGGAATAAGCAGCCTCTAGAGGAGGTAAGGCCTACCAGAGGTCGTCTAGCAGAAGCTTCTAATGACTCATCAGGTCTGCTTAATGCAGATTCTAGCCTTGGGTAGGGGATTGTACTCAATAACCTCTAAGACTTTGTGACTCAGAGTGTAATTCATGGACTAGCAGCACTGACAACTCTTGAGAATATGATAAAACTGCAGATTCTGGCCTCCACCATATCTACCCCTCACCTCCAGACTTATCAGATCTGAATTTTGACCAGATCCCTAGGTGATTCCATGCACTTTCAAGAGTGAGAAGCAAAAGTCAAAGGTGCCAGCTAACTCTGAGGTTTTCCATCCACGTAGGTTCTGGGGTCTCCTATTTCTACTCTTTTTCCACCTATTCTTGTGTGACCTACCAAATAGAAACTTAATAGGTAGTTATTAAAGGCAGAAGATCTGAGGATGACTCATGATAAATAGGTATAATGAGCTCCCAAATCAATATCATCTGATGAATGGGTACCTAAATCTAGACGTAAATCTCCAACTTCCAACAGCTGATAAGTCTAAACTCCAAACAAATAAGGGAAGTTTAACCAGACTTCACGAATGAGACAAGGACCAGAGAAAGCACTTCTTTGGTGTTTTCATTTCCTGTGAGTTTCCTACGGCTTCCGCCCCCTGCAAACACTTGCTTCCGCTGCTTTTCCTGTTACTTCCATCTGAAAAGCCGTTTTCACTTTTCTTTTCCCTTCTGCAGCTTATAATTTAGTGACTATCCTTTATATCTTGTCCACGAGGAAGGTAGAAATTTGATTCTCACAACACTGTTTGTCATTTCTAATCTGCAAGGTAAAATTTGGGTTGAAAATCCAAAGTCCAAAGCCTTCCCAACCAAACCCATTCCTCTAAAGAAGGAAAGTAATGATCAGGTCCGATATCAAAGAAGAGTTTTGGGCCTGTTGAGATGAATTTAGAAGACAGTACTTTCACTTGCCTTCTTGAGCCATAAATAGCATCTCTTTTTAGTAAACAGTGCACCAGTTGCTGCCATCACTTGGCATCAGTCCACCAGTAATGAGCAAAATAAGATCAACAAACCACCAAATTCCAAGTCCTCCGAGTGTCAACAGCTTCCCTACTGCTGTGCCAGTGTGTCCCAGACAGAAACGATCTACTCCAAAACATCCCAGGAAGAATGAGTAGAGTAAAGTGGTTATGAAGTAGTGTCCGATATACTTAATACAAGGTTTATTTTCTTGTAGGAAGATCCTAGGGCTGGCACACTCTCTTCTATGCAGGGCCCAGCACTGGACTGAAGTGTGCTCCCCATCACTGTAGGTCTGCCACCAAACCTGAGACAACCATAACCAAGCTCCTGGGATGAGGTCGCATTTCCAACATGATCCACTGGCTCTTCACATTCTATAAATTCATCAGGTTGGGCACCCCCCAGCACCATCTTCCTGGGCCCAGTGGCAGACACCCAGCCTCAACCAGAAGCCCAGGCTGGCACAGCCGACCCGTTTTCACTTTTCTTTGCCTGGCTTGCCTTTGTTCATCCTTGAAGATTCAGCTAAAGCTTCACATGCTCCCCTGTGAAACCTGCCCTCAGTCCCCAGCCACTTTTCTGAGCTCCCACAGTGCCCTGTTTTAACCTCCACTGTATCATCTTATGCCAGCGTTGTCCAGCAAAAATATATGACCCACATATTTAATATAAAACATTCTAGTAGCCACATTTTCAAAAAGTTAAAAGAAAGATGTGAAATTAATTTTAATTATGTATATTTTAACCTAACTTATCTAAGATATTATCATTGCAACAGGGAATCAACACCATTATAAAATTATTAATGAGACATTTTACATTCCTTATTGTACCAATTCCTTGAAATCCTTTGTGTATTTTACACATAGAGCACATCTCAGTTTGAACCAGTCACACTTCAAATGCTTGATAGCCACATGTGGCTAGTGGCAGCTGTACTGAACAACACAGCCTTAAATGGAAATAATCTGTTTATGGGTTTGCTTCCCTTACTAGAAGGTAAACTACTCAGGGGCAGAGTCAATGTCTTATTTGTAGAATCATCAGTAATCTTTCAGTGACTGGCATGTATTAAGCACTCAGTAAAAGCTTGCTCAACCTAACTGATCTGAAAGTAGTTTGAGAGACTTTGTCGTTTTAGACACTGCTCAAATGAAGAGCAGCTATGCATACTGACAGGGATAAATGACATTTTTATGTTGGAGCATGTGCTATGGTCTTTAAATATATTATCTCATTTAGTCTTCATAACAAATCTATATACTATGTACCATTATTACCTTCACTTTATGGATAAAGAAACTTGCCCCAAATCATATAGCTACTAAGTGGAAGGGCCAGGACTTATTGAAACAGAAAAACAAATTAAATAATATTAATTAGCATAAAGACACACACATATGCATACTAAAATAAACAAAAGTTGAAAATAAACTCTATTCACAAATATTAAAAGCCTATTCTAACAGGTAAGCCTTCTCCTGAATCCCCTTTACCAGTCCCTCCCGTAACTTTTCTAGGGCTTTGTGATCTGCTGAATTTTACGTGATGCAGGGTGTACCTCTTCACAAATCTCCAAACCCGCCTGAAATTTAACGTTTTTCATTCCTCTCTTCTATGTTGCTTGCATTCTGCCTGTCTTGTCAAAATGGCAGCGCTTTCACAAACCACTGCAGTGAACAAAGTCACCTTTCTCAATGCCTAGTCATCTTCCAGTATACTGAAAGAGAGTGGCACTTAGAATGTTCTCCCAGCCCCCACCTCCCTAGGACCGCACAGAAATGCCCACATGGCCACGAGGGACGTAAACAATAATTGCTGATGTATGTTTTTGTTTTCGGAAACTGGGCTAAACTGTGCCTACAAAAAAAATGCAGCACATTTTAATTTTTAGACGTGCCAAAATTCCATTATCTCAAAACCACAGGAACCAGAACAGCATCTGGCAAGGGAAATAAAGCTGGAGATGTAAGGAAAGAATAGATTAGGAGAAGACTTGAAAGCAGGCAGCTGAGTTTAGATTTGATGTGGCAGGGAATAAAGATCCCTGGAGGGTTTCTGAACATGGGAGAGCTGTGATGAAAACAGTGATTAAGGAAGATGAAATACAAGCAGGACAAATTGAAGGGAGGGGCTAGAATCTGAGAGGAAAGCAGGAATAGAGGCCCAAGGGAGAGGGAGAGAGAAAGCAAGGGTATTAGGAAAAGGGCCCACGGTCCTATATCAATAATTAATATACGCCCGCCCCTAATGTATGCTACTACCAGCTTACTACCCAGCTTTTCAGGCTCTTACTACATTTAGGAAGGCAAGAAAAACCCACAAGGAGCCGACTATTTTCATTAAGATGATAATGAAATTTCACCTCCGTGAATATAATCGTTTAACTGTGTGTGTGCCCTGCTGAGCAGATGAGCCTCATCTACGAGCATGTGGAACAGTTTGTTGGGCAGATATGGATTTCAGAAGAAATCATTGCAGGCCCCTACTCACAGAATAAACAAACACAATGGAAAGAAAGTACTTTTTTAAAGCAGCCTCATGCAGATGAAGCCCATATGTCAGAACAGAAATGGCTGTCCCCAAAGGGGCAGCCCTGGGTCCTCCTGACTCACTGTTCTAAAAACATGCTGTCTGCGTAGGGGCTGGGTGCCAGGAGGAGCGGGTCAGCTCTCAGGTTGACCAGCACCTTTCCTACACTCTGAGCCACCCAGTTCTTTCATTCTGGATCTGGAAAGAGCCTTGGAGAGTTTTCTAAACATTTTCAAGCTGTGCATGCCTTTTGCCAATCAGATCTCATGGAAATATAATGAGTAAAAATTAAAATGGGCATTTTGAGTAAGGGCTGTGGTGAAAGGGCAGAACTTCATCTACTCATTCTCTCCCCTCTCTTCCCCTACACCCCACTTCCAATTTACACAAACTGTGGCACACCCTGAGGCCATCCAAGGACAGTGGGGCTGCAGAGGAAGCAGTTTACAAAATACTGAAAAGTCCAGTGTTTTGTTTCATTTTGTTTCTTTTGACAGGTGAAAAATTGAAGACCAGAAAGCTAAAGCAGGACTCCCATTTCCAGTCATTTGACCCACTAACCTAAAAACCTCTAAGAACACCTAGAAATGCTAGCTAAATACAAAGATTCATTTAAACGCACAAAAATGAACTCACAGACATAAATTCATCAGTTAGAAGATGGGTATAGCCTATGACTCAACAATTCCACACCTAGGTATGAGTCAGAACAGTGCTTTTCAAATTGTCAGTGGAGATGTAGCATTGGGTCATGAAATCACTTTAGTAAATTGCAGGCAGCATATATTTTTGAGTATGTGAAATATACTAGACTAGACTAAATTGGATGAGATTGGACTAGAAAATAAGAACAACTATTATTTTGAAAAGCTTCCGTTTTACATAATTTATATACAGTCACGTGTGAACGGGGTATGTGTGTGGCAGTTTGATATTATTTATGAATTCCAGAAAGAGATATAGATTATGTTTGTAAATTGGTCTGTTCTTATGGGCATGATACCCTTTGATTGATTTAAATTCAAAGACTTTACGTTTACTTCATTAAAT
>PVKH010031327.1:0-12353 GCA_004027955.1 Chaetophractus vellerosus
AGAAGCAGGGATGTCACCCCCAACTTCTGAGTTAACAATATAGTTTCTAAATCACTTTACATATTTCATCTAATTTGATTCTCATAACAACCTTAATAAATTAGACTTAAATTTTCTGGGATGGCAGCCATGTTTATCTTCATCGCCATCTAATTCCTCAGTCTAAGAAAGCTCCTGGCCCACAGAATGTGCTTAATAATAATATGGTCTATGTATTAATTAATCCCCAATTTACAAAATAAGAGATGGAAGGCAGAATGTTAGAAACTCTTCTGAGATCAAAGTAGCAATAAGTAGAGCCAGTCTAGAACTCGGTCTTCTTACTCCTAGACTACCTACATTTCCATTGGCCCATGCTACCCTGGATTAACAGAAGACTGAGAAAGAGGTAGTGAATTATTCTAGATAAACCAGCCAAACATCCTATATTCTATCCCTATATACTTCTTCCACAGTTGAGCTGAAAGAAAGTACTAGGAGTATGAAAGATTGAGGTGGCAAATGACCAGACATGACCGTATTGAAAGAAGTGGTTTTCAAATCTTTTTTTTTTTTTAATTACAGAAGTTGCGGATTTACAGAAAAATTGTGCATAAATACAGAATTCCCATATACTACCCCATTATTAACATCTTGCATTGGTATGGTCCATTTCAAAACCTTTTGTCTGTAATCTCCTGATAAGATATACATGTTACATAACAACCTAGTGCAAGCATTACACATACACACAATGAGAAAAGTTTCATGAAGCAATACTTACCTTTACTTATGAGAAAAACTCTGATATTTTCTGTCTTCTTTTATTCTTTTCTTCTATTTTATTCTTTTAAAATGCTGGTAGGAACTATTAATCTGATTTTATAACTCTAACAGGTAGCAATCTAAAGTTTGAAGAATGCTACCAGAGAATGGCTTATGTAATGCTTACTTTTCTTTCTCTCCTGCTTTCCAGGTTGAAGGCAGTGATCTCAGTAAGTCTTTTTCAGGCCATGGATAGCTCCTAATAACCATCATAATAATGCAGCCATTCTACATCGATAAAATGCTTTATTGCTTTCTGAATGCTGACTCCTACTTTCTTTCCTTTGCAATAACCCTGTGAATTAGGCAGGGAAATACATTATCTACATTTTATAGATTAGGAAACTAAGGCTCAAAGACACTAAGTAACTTGACCAAGGTCAGAGTCCATTAGTAGCAGATCCTTACCTGGTAACTCATTCTGCCCCCAAATCAGTACTCTTTTCATTGTGCCTCTATCACCAAAAACCAAAATGTAAGGTAATGACCACTGAATTCTACCAACTTTCTGGGAGATCCAGACAAAGGGGGTTAACACAAAGAAAGAAAGGATCCTTACTGAAAGTCGAAAGAGTGGGTAGAGACACACAGGAGGCAGAGCAAATGCTAATGTCCTACAGTCAAAGGAATAAATAGTAATGTATGTGTAAGTATAGGCAGAAAAAGACTAGCTTATTGCCAAAGAGCATTTAAAACAGTAAGTGCCTATCCTGACTTTCTACCTAATTTATGTGGGACTAACATTCAGACCTAAACTGGTATCTTTGTACTAATCATCAAGTTAATAAAGGTTTTCAACAATAAAACATGAAAAAAGAAAAGGCAATTCAAAAAATCTTGCATTTAAAAAAATTGTGTCCTCATTCTCCTTGGCATCATGAAAAACATTCCCTCAGGAAATTAAAAATCACACACCATTGTGTGGCTATCTTAATGCCATATTACAATTACAGAAGCACAGATTAGAAGACAAAACCTTAACAGTTTTTAGAGACAAATATATTACCTATAATAACATAGATTATCTCCTGTATTCATGAACACCATTCAAATCCTAGGTAAAACAGATATTGATAAGAAATGAGCCTATATTTAAATTGAATAGCAGTAAAAAGTTAACAAGAACTGGTTCCAGATAAAGAAGAAAGAGAAGCACAGGTGTTTTACTTATCTAATATTGTTGGAAAATTCACACAGCAGCAGTGACTTAACCTAGGTTTTTTGGGGGTTGCCAGCCTTGGTGAAGCAGCTTCTTCTTCAAGATGTATCAGCTATAAAATTGGAGCACTTCTAAAAGGGATAAACTATTCTGGAAATGCACTAATACCTATCAGAAAGTTGTTTCAAGGAAGGGGTTAAGAATAGATGGATCAGGAACTTAGAAACTACCTTGAAAGAATCTTCAATCAACAAGTTTAGGAAATGTTTTCAAGGTGATTTAAGGACAGCTCTTTGAACTGATCTTATACGATGAAAAAAGGGTTTCTTTTCTTCATATGAAAAAACAAAGACTTAATTGGAAAAGCACTTAACATTAACTGCTGTATTACAGGAGTTCCTTTGTTGTGTAGTGTCTTTATTATTTTTAACTACTCTCATTGTATAATCTTGTCCTGTGTTTACCCTACAGTTCCATTTTGACTCCTTGTCAACACACTGACGACAGACGGGAAGATTCTATTATCTGAGCATATTCAGGGGCTCTTAGACTGTTCATTGAGAAGATCACATCACATCTCAACACAGCTGCTGGCAACATGTCTTGCCTGAAATAAACAAACAGATTTCATTTCTTAAATATAGAGTTCAGCTAATTTACTTTACCACTGAACAAAATGTCCTCTTAAAAACCTGGAGGTTTTAAATATAAATACATGAGTATGCCAGTTTCTAATGTCCTCTTCTAAGGTTAGGATAGGGACGTGAAGATCCATAATACTATTATACAAGCTGGGTTTTTTTAAATTACCGAACACTCTGCATTCCTCTTTCAGTTACTACGTTCCTGCCATAAAAACTGCTATTCCAAGTGGAAACCCTGACGTCCTCTCACTCGCAGTCCTCAAGCTCCTGCGGTCCCCTGGCCCCAGTTCTGGAAGTGACTGCAGGGCACCTCCCTGTTGTCCGATTGGTTCAAAGCTGGTCACATGAGAGCAAAGCCAATCAAAGAGAATTTTACTTCCCAGGATTCTTGGGAACAGTTAGGAAAGAGCATTCTCTTTTTTTCTGAGATAAAAGGTACTAAAGACCAGGTAATCCTACAGCTGACAGGTACCATATTTACCAGTGAGGGAGAGAGCCTGGCTGAGGGACAAGCCAACATGGAGGAAAGCAAAGCCAGAGATGACAAGAGCAGTGTCCTGCTGATATGGCTTCTCCACCTGGATCTAGCTCTGCTTGAAGCTAGATGTGGACTCTGAGCTCTCCCTTTACATGTGCCAAGTTTCATTCACTTGCAAACAGAAGGGTTCTGGCAAATGTTCACAGACAGTAAAAAAGATTGTGTGGTTTTTCATGCTATGCCCTATTTACAGAAAATGACTTAAAGCAAAAGTGTGAAGCAGGCAACTTGGATCCTTTTGCCCCCCGACTCCCTTTGAGGGTCCCTTTTCCCTATTCTGTGCCTCTCTGCCCCTCTCTAGTTCCCTGTGCTCCACTCTCCCCTTCCCTAATCAAAACCTGCTAGCCAGCAAAGCTCTGAGGCAAATCATTTCTATCTTAGTGTAAACACATTCAATGACTAGACCTCTAGGGAGGATTCACATGTTAAGACTGCTCTCCAGTTGCAGACAAGAGGTCATATTGCAGCCTTTCAGATCACTGGCAGTTCTGCTGACACCACCCCATCCAATCTCCAGGGCTACACACTCAATCACATCGCACTCTATCTTCTTCATCTTTTCCAACCAACTAGTACCAAGTTCTAAATGTTTTGTTTTTTTCATTCCTTTGCATTATCTTTTAAATTTGCTCCTTTATCTCATTCAATTCCTTATCACTATAGTCCTAGATAATTTCAGCTGACTTCTAGCTAATCTCCCTGCCTGTCCCCTTCTAACCCATCCTATGGCCTTCCAGTTACCCACACCTAAATCTAGTACAGAGCATCCATTCTTCTTCATTATCACATTAAGTTGGTCCCCAAGTCTGTCAATTCTACCTCCAAAATGTTGTCTCTAAATATCTACTTTGGAGGGTAAAAAAAGATAGCTCAAAGCAAAAGAAATCCAAATGGTCCTTAGCCATTGAAAACATACCCAGTTTCAATTATAATAAAAATGCACATTAAAATGATACTGTGATACTTCTCTCTTATCAGATTGACTCCATGTTTTTGCTGTTGAGGCTACATAGAAATTGTCAGCTCACACAATGCTGGTAGGGAAGTAAAAATGGTACTACAATTATAGAAGAGAATTTGAGACTATCTAGCAAAATTACACATACCTTTCCCTTTTAACTCAGCAATTCTACCACTGTCTTAAAGGTACATTGCAAAATTACAAAATGACATGTCCCCATGATGGTTCCAGCCAGCACCATTTCTAACTGCAACAGAGTGGAAATAAGCTGAATGTCCATCAATAGGGAACTAGTGTTGATACACAGATTACCAAACTTTCTTGATTCACATAAGACTTTTAGTGACTCAGCATATTTTTTCATGGCCAAAAGAAACACCTAACAGTTCTTTTATTAAGTAGTTAGGACCTAACAACTTAATAAATATTTATGTCCTAACATCTTAGCAGCCATTGAAGTGAAAAAAATATATATATGTATGTATATATGTATATTTTTTCTTTTCTTTCAATTTGTATTTCATTCTTAAGTAGCCAAGGGGATGTACACACCTATTAGGCACTGCACAATTTCTCAAACCTTGAAATCAGATTGAATCCAACCTCCCTCTTTTTCTATTCCACATTGATTTTTCACACGGTACTTGCTTTCCATCACACCAACACCAAAAACTCAGATTTAAAAAGATATGACATTATCAAAAGGAATATTGTACAATCCAGTGTTGAAACGTTTTTTACCTCAAACCTAGTTGTTTGTGCAGTTTCTGACAAATATCAAGTACTTCTGGAATTTTCTCAAGAATTTAAATTATCCTACAGTGCCCCTGTAAGTTTGCTATGGTGCCCTGGGGGTTGAATAAATAGTACATCTACTAATTCTCAAAGGAGTAATACACAGCTTTAAAAAGGTATAAGGAATACGACGATATTGTCCTGTGATGATCTTTAGTATGTGTTATTAAGTAAGGTGGGAAAAATATGATGCTTACATGCTTTATACACAAGAAAAGAGGGGGAAACATGAATATAACTACATTTTTCCTTAGACTTTAAATACGTAAAGAGAAACCATAAAATTACTTCTAATATTCCCTACAGGCCTAGGAAGAAGACAGAGGAAGGGGTCCAAGATAAAAACTATACTTCTCTAGATATAGCATGTTTAGCAGATTTTACTTAGGAAGTTTATATGTCTTTTGCATAATTGCAAATCAATTTTTGAAAGGAATCTCTAAACATAGAAAGCTAAATGAAGCAAATGAACTTTGCGTATTGACTCGGTGACATAACCACACAGAGAGAAACACTTTCATGTGATTTTAAAAACGCAAGAATATAAAACTAGTGAGCAATTCTTTAAGCACACAGAACTGCAAAAACAAATTAAATTGTTGTCAGTCATCATACTCTTAGTAGCGTTGTTCTGAGATGGTTTTGTGTGTCCTACAGTTTAAAACAAATAAGTAAATACGTCGGTGCTGTTGAGAACTAGAACTGCTGATATGGGGGAAAAAACAGATCAGATGTAAGCTATGAGAGTAAAAGAACCCTAGTTGAGTTGGAAGAATCAATATGAGCTCATGAAATATTTTGCCTTAATAACAGAAACATATTTAACTCTGCCCACAGAAATGGCCTAATAATAATAAACAATTCAGTAGCAATGAGCACAGGTAATGATCAGATTCAAGGAACCAGGAATTCTCTGAGAAATGGTTGATTCTGGATCAGAGGATTGGGCAGATAAACATGGAAAATGTGGTCATACTATAAGTAAAAAAGTACTTTGAGAATACTACAGTTATGTCATAGGTTTTCAGAAGCTAATTTGAATCCACTCTCATGTACCCATGACCCTGATTCAAAATTATTAACTCATCCATTTTGTCTATATCCCTACCCATGACCTCATCCTATTATTTTGAAACAAAACTCTAACATCATATCATTTAGTCCATAAAATTTCAGTGTTCATCTCTAAAAGATAGACTATTTAAATAGACATATAACCTCAGTACAAATATCATTCAAATCCTAAATATCATGTTCAAACTTTCCTGATTGTATCGGAATAGCTTGTTTGTTTGAATCAGAATCCTAATACGTTCATTTATTGTGAATTATTGATATGCCTCAACTGTCATTTTCCTCCATCTTTTTTTCTTGTAGTTTGCTTGTTGATGAAACCAAGTCATCTGTGAATCACAGAGATTCCCACGGACTGGATTTTGAAGATTGCTTCCCTGTCGTGTTCTTTAACATGTTCCTTGTTTCTCTCTATTTCCTGTGAACTGGTAGTTTTATCTTGATGCTTGATCACGCAGGTTAATTTTCTTGGGTAGATTACTTCATTGGTAGAGTTTGTACTCCCATCAGGAGGCGTATAATGCCTCTTTGTTTCTCTCTTTGCAATTTTAGCATCTATTGCTTATCATGGCCTAGATTATACATTGAAAACTGGCAATATTCCAATTCCTTCTCATTTACTGGAATGGAACCCTTCCATAAAAGACATTTCCCCTAACCAACTATTTGGTTAATCTGAGGAATATTTATAGGCAAATAGGGATAAATGTGCAAGGCTTTCCTTTTATCTATTTTCAAAATAATAAGTTGGTTCCCTAGCATTCTCCAAAAGTACTGAAAGCTTTCTGTTTGGTTTGGTTTTGTGGGGATTATTATGAACTCATGAAATTTAAAAATATATTTGATGTTTTTCAGTCCATTGCAGTTATAAAACTGTCAGGCTGTGGTTGCTGCAATTTTCATTCATAATTATTGTCAAACATTAAATTATCAAGAGATGCATCAGAAAGAAGCATGAGCTCCAGGGATACTCCTCCCAACCCCTATTATGTAGCAGCAAACTTGTCTCCTCTGGAAGGAGATGGAAAAGAATATATTGGCCTGATAAATAGCTAAATATCAAGTGGTAGATCTTTTCTAGTAAAGGCACCCCTTGGAGAAAGCAATTGACACTGGAGTTACCACTTAGTTAGGTTTAATATTATTTACATTAATCTGCCATGATACATCTGGTTTTTGCAGTGTGTTAACTAAGAATATGATATAACTCACCACTCCTGAATTCTGTCTTTGAGAGTGGAACTAATCTCTACCATTCCACCCAAATATATTACTCCTGATTTACTCTCTTGGTCAGGGATGGTTAGTAAAGTTTCAGGGGCTTCCATTAGGACCTCATATTGGTCAGGAAGCCAATATGAGTGTTCTGTCAGCTTCTAAATACATCTACAATGATGTACTCAGGGATCAGGGGAATCAACAGTGTTTGTGTCTCACTGTGAGACAAACTTGGGTGTGGAATCATTTATCACATTTGTCACCTGGCTCCCACACATCCCTTCTTGAACAGGGGCTCTTGATAGCTTTGTGTCCATTGGTATCAGTATCCACTCAGGCCTTCTGTTCTACAGCTCCTGAAAGATTTGGTTATTCCCTTTTTCCCAGTGTACATTTATTCTGCTAAATCGCATTTATCCCTTTGGGAGAAAATGGGGGAATTATTACTGTATATACTTGTTGTTTTGTATGTACTTGCAGGATCCTTTGCCAAGAGTACTTGGCCTCTCCTTGGCTCTATGTCTAAGAAGTGGCTCGGGTCTGGGACTGGAGAGAGGGTTTGAGAGTATTGTGGCAGATGACATCAGTCTTCTCTCTCCATATCTTGATCTTTTTTAGCTGGGTTAAGTCAAACAATACCCTTGACTGCCCTTTACTCTGATTGATCCTCCTTGTCTCTCGCTGTTAAGTGCTGCAGCCGGATTCTGCTATTCCAAAATTCCGTTGTCTACTAGACACTATTGAGCCCAGTTCCACTGGAGTATTCAGCATCAACCCTGCCCTACAGAAGACCACCAGTCAATTTCTCAACAACGCCAGTAACACCGTGACTATTTCATTCCTCTTCCTTTAGTGAAGAGAGTGTGCTCTGCATCCCCCCACCCACAACCCTCTGGTAATCAGGCAGGTGGTAGGCTCACTAGTTTTATAGAAGAAATCCATTCCAGTACACCTAATTCTATCAGCCTGTTTACCTCTTTTTCACTTCTCAGCCAAGACAGTTCCAGTATCTCAGTCTCATTTATTGTAGGCTATTTTTCCCCAAGTTTCAAGGAGACATCCCAGCAAGGAATACATGTAGAATACATGCCTCAGATTATTCTCACCTGAGGGCAAGGGTCTGTGATTTATTAGCTGAGGGCTGCATGAAGGGAAGGGAAGCACATACATTTCCCAATATTTCGATCCTGCCCAAGTAAGATCCTGACTAGAGAAGGTCCTGAGGCAAAGAGGTCGAGGGGCTGGCAGTTGGAAGCTGCCAATCGTAAACTGAAACTTGATGGGTCTAGAAATATGAGCAGGGCACTTGCATAGTCTTTTTACATCATTTCTGGATCCATCTCTTTTCTTCGTCTATGAAGTACACTGGAGCCCTCTCTGCTCTTTACCCTAGTGGCTTTGCTCAGGCTGTCTTCTCTGTAAATAAGACTCTTTATCCTCCCCCTTACCTGACTAGATCCACTAAAATCCTTCCTGGGTTTCAAGGTCTAATTAACTCATCATCGAGTCTTCCATCATGACCTCAGTCAAAATTAATTAAACTGTTCCCCACCCTACCACACCTGTCACTACAGCACCTTGTTTACATTTCATCTCAGCACTGTGTATAGTTTGCACAGCAATAGTTATTTGAAAAACATGTATCATGTCCACTAGATTTGAGCTACTTGAGCGCTAGGACCAAGTCAGATTGATATTTTGAAACTTCTTAAAATCTGGACAGTGCTTAAAATAAAATTTTGCTTAATAAGCAATTATTAAATTACTCTATTCATTCATTCAAATACTTATGGAGTGCCTTCTAAGTACCAGGCCTAGTGCTAACTACTTGGAACATAATGAGGCTCCAGAGAGGCATGGATGCCACCCTACTCCCTACCCCCCAGAAATGCCCATTGTTTCCTATTAACTACAGCATCAAGTCCAAAGTTTTTCTTCTCTCTCATGCGTATTACTTCTCTTCCTGACTCTTCCTCTGCCTGACCCTCCTATATGTAATTACAAAAATTGATATTAAGTATCACACATACACTATGTGCCAGATCCTGTTGCTTCTTTCAACTTAATCTTCACAACAACTCTATAAAACTTGAATTACTAATCCCATTTTATAAACCAGTTAATGGAGGAGCAGAAAGGTAAGTAATTTGCACAAAATTACAGAATTAACAAGTAGAAGGTGGTGGGGAGAATAGGAATTCAAAACATATGCTCTTAACCCTTGACCAATGTGATCTTAATTCTACAAAATGACTTCTCTAAGGATGACGTAGCCACGTGTGTTAGTTTCCTAGGGCTGCCTTTACAAATCACCACAAGCTGAGTAGATTAAGACAACAGAAATGCATTCTCTCACAGTTCTGGAGGCTCTGCCGGTGAATCTGTTTCATCCTCTCTCCTAGCTTCTAGTGACTGCCCACAATCCCAAATGTTCCTTGTCTACCTCCATCTTCCTACCATCTTCTTCCCTATGTCTCCAGTGGGTTCCCCTCTCCATCTTCTCCTCTTCTTAGAAAGGACACTTGGTCACTGGAATGAAAGCCCACCCAGTTAATCCCAGATGTTCTCATCACAAGACCCTTCATTTAATTACCTCTGCAAAAAACTCTTCAAGTAAGGTCACATTCACAAGTACCAGGGTCTAAGACTTGGACATAGTTTTTGGGGGACCACAATTACCATGTCTGCTGATAATACCAGGTGGATTGCTCTCTTACCTCCATCCATCCAAAACCTCTCCACCAGTGCTTAAGTTTTTCTTTGACAGCATATCAAACCCTAGTGTTTTCTATTTGGGACTATAGGAAATATTCCCACCAGTGGTGAGATCTGCAGGCAATGAATCTTTTTCTTTTCCTCATTATCATTCTTTGATGTTCTGTACTGCTGTGCAATAAATACTTTAAACTTTTCTTTGAAATACAGACAGAAAAATAATTATTAGCTGAATTACAATGAGAAACCCCTTCCTTCCTTCTCTTCAGAAAACTTTTGATTTTAGATATTTTACTATTTTCCTTAGGTTAAAAAATGGGGTGGGGGGTAGGGGCAGGTAGCAAAAATGCTACAAGAAGAAGAAGAAAAAAAGAAGATATGTCCTCAGGAAAAGAATTGCACTGATTTCAATGTAGAGAATAACTGGAAAATAAACAAAATAAAAGGAAAATATTTTAATTCTAAAATTAAAACTGTATTAATTTTATAGTTTAGCTGAAGAAATCATTTTTTAAAACCCTCCCTAATATACTTTATAGTATTATATACCCAATTTTCAAATTCTAAATTGTATTAGTCAATGATGCAGCTTCAATGTCAAAGCTGTGTTAAGTATTTTTAATATTCTATTTTGATGCTTGATGTGGTATTGGTGATATATATCGAAATGATTCTGGCCTGAAGCTCGTCAGGTCAGGCTATGCATTCATCAAATCCTGAAAAGAGGCAGGCCAAAGGTGCATTCTGAATGTGAGCTATCCAGAAGAAGAAACAGGTGGTCTGGGTGTGCTGCTCGGTGCCTTTGAAGAATGGCAGCACACCTTTTCCTAAGTAAGAACAGAGCATTCAGCATATGGTGTTTGAGAACACACATGCTCTCCCTTGGTGAACTAGAAAACAGCCCTAAGATATCCAAATGGAAATTATCCTACTGTTTCATCTAGCAATGCTTGTAGAATTCATATTTTCTTCCTGGGCCTCTGTATACTATCACAAGTGCTTCTGCAATATTTAGTATTTCCGGATGGAAATGTGAAGTGATGCATAGACACAGTACTTAATTTGAGATGATAACAGAACACTGTGACTTGTAAAGTATTCTCAGAAATAAATAAGTTCACAATTAACTTGAGGCCTTAAAGCTAAAAGAATGATAACCAATGGAATTGTCTGCATTTTCTGACACTGTGGCTTTCCAGTAAGATAATACTGGATTCTGAAGCCTCTCCCTTCCTCATGGTGAAGAACACTTGAAAAAGACTTTAAAGATCCATTTTGCAGGCTTAAAAAAAATCTTCCTTTAAGAAACATGGGACTGGCAGGTAACTCAGACGGAAAGAGGAAGAAAACGAACAAATATAGACAGGCTTCCTGTGGGAATTTGGGCCTAAAACACAGTGCAAAGAGACAGTTTGCTTTCCTTTCCTTTTTCAAAATCACCATAAAGCGATAAGGGCCTCAGGAGTTTGTGTGTGGCCCATTTGATGTAGTTTGGTCTTGAGGAAAAACTAAAGGCTAAATGTACTTTAAGTGGGCTAAAACCAAGATAAACACATGCCTGAGGTCATTATTTCCATTAGTTGACAGTATGTATACAATATTAAAAGCATTGTAAAAACAATATACACTTTTCCAATGTTTTACTTTCAGAGGTCACTTATCCATACCCGGTTTCTGAACACTGACTCAAAGTATAACTTTCATTCTATGGGGGAAGCTAAATTTAAACAAACAAACAAGCAAGCAAACAGACGATGGCTTGCAGAATAGTTTCAATTTGGTTAATACCCTACATATAGAGCTGTATAAAACAAGCCACAGAGGCTAATCCTAGTGCATGCTGTATCAAACATGCATAGAAGTTTTCAGCAGATGGTTTTTAGCAGATTGTATAGTTATTGATCTTTATAAAATATTTTTCACTTATTTCCAAACTGGACTTGTGAAGACAGACCCAATGTTTAATATGAAATTAACTGCCATTAGGCTAATTTTTATTTTATCCACATCTATACACTCTCAAATTGACTTGGATTAAAAAGAATTTTACATAATGGTTTTGATGTGGTCTTTTAAAAATAAACAGCTATTGGATGATTTTAATATGGATGGTTTTTTCTAAACTGTTGGTGATGTGTAAATACAGTTGTGGAAGCTGATTCTAGAAGTCTAAAAGCTGTAACCCTGTTATATACATAAGACTCATTTGAAATCTCTATGTCAACAATAGAGATAGGTTAAAACAGAACTGGCCCGGCTAGATAGCTCAGTGGATAAAGAGCTCGCCGGTGTACCACATGGGAGGCCCCGGGCCCGGGTTCGGTTCCCGGGGACCTCTCCGAGCGGGCAGACGGCCTTGAGAAAGGCAAGCCGCCGTGGGCGGGGCAGAGCCGCCGTGGGCAAGGTAAAAAGCCACCACGGGCAGGGCTGAGCCCCCACGGGCAT
>PVKH010031328.1:0-12345 GCA_004027955.1 Chaetophractus vellerosus
TCATTTTGTTGCGTGGCTTGTGGGGACTGGCGGCACACCCGCAGACAGCACCTGACAGTGCACCTGCGCACAGGGCCTGGTGGCCTACATGCCTTCTATATTTTTCTTTTTTTCTTTTTACCAGGAGGTCTCGGGAATTGAACGCAGGTCCCTCCATATGGGAGATGGATGCCCAGCCACCCGAGCCACATCCATCCCCCTGCTATATCTCTTAAGGTTGACCAAAGATACCCAAAGTTAAAGTCTTTTCCCATACAGGATGGTCATCTAATAAATCAGGCATAGTTTGTCACCAGCATTCTAAAAACCAGACCAAGGGAGAAAAACTAGGTCTGGGGACACATGCATGGTTTCTAATATAGCAAATGTTTAGCCCATCCTGATTATCATGAAATCAGGTCAGCGAGAACATTCACATAAATTCCTTTATTATCTTTATTTTACAAATGAAGATATTGAAGTCTAAAGATTTTAAGTCATATTTCAAAGTCATACAATGGAACAATGAAATATTTAATAGGCATATTGTCTGCGATACATCAATTATTTTATTTTATTTTATTATTATTTTTTAAAGATTTATTTATTTTATTACATATCTCCCCTTCCCCCCGCTGCGGCGAAGCGCTGAGACTGGTCACTGCACAGGCACGGCTTTCTCTGCTTGTGGGCAGCTTCTGCTTCCATTCACGGCTGGCTTTCAGTTCGCGGGTGGCTGGCTGCACTCCCTTGCGGGCTACCTGCCCTGCCCGTCGTGGCTTTTGCCTTGCTCCTGGCAGTTTTTGCCCTGCCCATGGCGGCTTGCCATTCTCAAGGCAGTCTGCCCGCTAGGAGAGGTCCCCAGGAACCGAACCCAGGACCTACCATGTGGTATGCCCGTGCCCTATCCACTGGGCTATCGAGCCGGCCCACAATTATTTTAATTTCTATTCTTATCGTTTAGGACAGAACTTCCAAAAAGACCATTTAAAAAAGATTTTTGATTAAAAGACAACACAGCTTAGAATATTCATTTTTTCCCTTAACTATCAGAGCTTTTCTAAAGTGCATTTGTGCAAATCACTCTTATGTACACTGGTAAAAATGACTATGGGCACTGGTAGATAGAGGATGAAAATTTCATGATCAAGTGTAATAAATCTTCCTTAGAGACATTTCCATACAAAAAGCAAAAGGGAATGAGCAGAAATTAGGTGTATTTAATCTAGATCAAATAAAATGGCTATTTTTAAATGAGTTTGACTCAATATCTATAAAATAAATTTTGCAGAATAACAGAGTAAACTTTGTCTGACCACAACATTTTTCAAGCAGCAGAAATGTAAATGCAAGCTAAAATTCTAGAAGTAATATTGACTTCTTTGACATGTTTTTTTTTTTTTTTCAAGAAAGACTTCATATATTGAGAAGCACAGTCAGGTATGCAGTTTGGCTGAATACAAATAGGAAGGAAATGTGCTACTGAAAATAATCACAATTTCCTTCTATTCCCAGAAAGGATTCTTCTATACTATGATTCTGCAGAGGTCACAATAGGACTTCCCACTATTCAGTGCTACCTAGATATATAGGTATAGCTATAGATATAGATATAGCTGATATAGATTTATTTATTTATTTATTTGTTTTAGGAGGTACCGTGGAATTGAAGCTAGGACTTCATACATGGGAAGCAGGCACTCAACTACTTGAGCTACATCCACTCCACAATATTTACTTTTAATGGGCACACCATGTCAGGAATATAGGCCCTTGGACATATTGAAGAGGTTGAATGTGAATACCCACAGGTTCCTCCTGGTGAAACAGCTTGTTTAGTTAATGCAACAATGCATCACATAAATATATTTATTGCCAAATATATTTATGTAATGCATTTAATATGTCAGTTTTTAGAAAAAAATTACAATGAAAATGTAAAGCTTTTACAGGCCTCACCTAGGAATTATGTTCGAACTTTGGTAACCAAACTTTCCCACTTTTCATTCGCTTCACCTGAAAATCTTGTGGTAATTAGCTTGCAAAAATAGTCTCCATAAAATTTTCAAATATGTGACAGTATATCTAAGGTGTCATATTACCTGAATTATAATGCAACATCACATCTTGACATTTTTCGATGAGAATTCAGCTAACATTACCCTAGAAGGTTTTCTACAAAAGTGTTCAAGAAAACTTTTCTTTCTTATTTTTCTCTCTCGATGTCTTTTTGACAAATGAGAAAGTGTAAGCTATTATAAAGCCCTTTCAGTAAAGAAAACATTCTAAAATGAAATAAGCCATTTGGGATTTCAAACCATAGCATCTGATGAGAAAAAGAAAATTGGTTAAATATTTTTTAGCCTCTCAAAAATTTCTACAATCCTTAAAGTTATTAATTGGCTTGTTTATGAAATTTGTATTATATATCTGGAGTTTAAATTCTTTTTCATAACTGTTCTACATGAAGATGAATTTTTTAAGGAAAAAGTAATCGACTAACTCATTCTAGAAATCTCAATATGTACTCTGCATTGTTGTGTGCTCTAGTAATACGGCAATGCAAAAGAAACAATTCCCTGCTCTTCCAGTGGTGGAGACAAAAGATATATTCTGCCCTCACATTTATTTATTTATTTATTTATTTATTTATTTATTTATTTATTTATTTTTCCTCACGTTTATTTTTAAGCCTTCTATACTTTGTTTTTGTTGTGTTCGCATGCTACTTAAACCTCTGGCCTGTGTTACTGATATCTTTATATTATCCAAAATACTGATACTCATTTCAGCATTTTCATAAATTTGAACAATTCTTTTCAGATGCCTTACTTTTCTTCATGCTAACAATCCCTGATTTTTTTTATAAGCAAGTAAACATTGATCATCTATCTCAGTTACTCCTTTCTGTTTTTGTTTTTTTCACCATGAGCCATTTTCCATTCTTAGTACCCATGTTATGTACCTATACCTTTTTCTCCTCACTCTCTTTACTCAACATAAGTATTCTCAAGTATTCAAATACCTCATTCATAGTCTATATGTTGCTGAGATATTTCTTTATATCCTTCTCTCGAGGGCCAAAGATTTATATTATTACCAATAGGTTTCTTCCATTTGGATTTTACAAAGATATCTTAAATTTAGTATATTCAAATCTCATCTTATGTTTTTCTCCAAAAGCTCTTTTTTTTATTCTATCAGTTATTATCCTAGACATAAAACAGCTCTCCTTAATCTCAAATTTCCCAAGTATTCATTGTGCACTATCTGTCTGACTTTCTTCTGTTCAATGGAATCCATTCACTTCTTGCCATTCCAGTGTGACTATTTTAGATTAAGCCACAAGCATCTCTCAACTGGATCACTTCCCTTTTATAAGTAGCCTTTTTATACTGGTCTTTCTGCCTCTAGGGTTCCCCACTCCAGTCTATTTCTTCACTATAGTAGAGTGACTATCAATGTAAATCTCATATCACATCCCTCAGCTTAAATTCCTTGGATATGGTTCAGATTCATTAAAATGGTTCATTAACTGACCTCTCATTATTTATCTGGCTTCATCTCTTAAATTTTTAATAGTCAGCCTCTTCATCTGATCACACAGTCCATGAGGAATAGGAGGCCTCTGAAAATTTAGTGGTCCCTGTAATTAATATACTACTGATGGTTTCTATGAACACTTAAAAACAGATAAAGGCTTCTTTATATCCTTTCCTCCTGCCCAATATCACTGACTAAGGGTTTTGTAATTACCTGACCATGATGTAAATATATCCAATTAGCAATTTTATATCATTAATTTTCAAGATAAATAGACATTATTTCAATCACTGATACCTATAATGCAGAACATCAGAAAAGGATCATGCCACTGGACAGGAAGGGTCTTTACAAAATATTGCCTCCCACCACATATATTTAGGTTGTAAGAAGTAAGAGATAGGTGCAGATCAATAGAAAACACAATATATATCTCATTCTAGTCCCCCCATAAAGATCAGAAAATATATATGATGTTTAATGTAAATATTAACTTGTAAAAATTTCACATTCAATAGCATTTCCAATTGGTACTCCATTCATTAGATATAATTTGTCTGCTCTGAACAAGATGTGTATTTATGATCTTACATATTAAGGAAAATTAAATTAAATATAAAGAATTCATATATAAATTCTACCTATTATTAATTCATGATTATGTGGATGAATTACTTAGTTTCAATAACAGAATATTCTGTAAACTTCATCCCATTAGATCCTTTAACTTTGAGATAATTAGAATGTAAGGTATAATTTCTCATTTGCTATGCAAATACTTCCAAGACTTTTAGCAGATAATTTCAGAATTCATGAAGAATTATTTTATAATTTATGGGAACAGGTTATATGTATGTTATTGAAGTTGAGTTGCTATCTAATTAAATATGATTGTTATAGATTTAGGATGTTAAATTTAAGACCCAAGGTAACCAAAAAGAAAACATAGGAGAATATATGTAGAAAGAAAAGAGAAAGGACTCAAAATGGTACAATTTTTAAAAATTAAATAAATATGAAAGCAAATATTAATGGAAGAATTGTGGTACAAAAATTCACAAAATTTACAAAGACCAAATAGCAAAATGGCAGAAGAAAGTCCTGCATTATCAGTAATTACTTTAAATGTAAGTGGCTTACACCTTCCAACCAAAATGCAGAGAGTGGCAGAATGGATTTTAAAAAGCATATACAAACTATATGTTGTTTACAAGAGACTCACCTTAAATTCATAAACACAAGTATTTGAAAGTTGAAAGATGGAAAAAAAATTACCGTGCAAATATTAACCAAACAGGAGCTGAGGAGACTATACTAATACCACATTAAATAGACTTTAAGTCAAACACTATTATAAAAAACACAAAAATTTACTATATAATAATAAAGGGGTCAATTTTAACAGAGGATGTAATAATTATAAATACATATAAAACCTAATGGCAGGGCCTGAAAATGAATGAATCAAATATTGACAGACTTGAAGAAAGAAATGGATAGTTGCACTTTAGTAATATAAGACTTTTAAACACCTCTTTAAATAATGGATAGAGTATCTAGGCAGTACATTCATAAGGAAATAGGAGATTTGAATGATACTATAAACCAACTAGAAGTAAAAGATAAAAGACATGGATAGAACACATACACCAAATAGCAACAGAATACACAATCTTCAATAGTGTACATGGGTCATTCTTCAGGGTAGATTATATGTTAGGTCATAAAACAAGTCTCAATAATTCAAAAATATTGAAATCATGCAATGTGTATTCTCTGATCATAATGGAGTGAAATTAGCAATCAAAAACAGAGGGATACTTGGAAAATTCACAAATATGTGTAAATTAAACAGTGTACTCTTAAACAACTAATTGGTCCAAATATGAAATCACAAGGGAAATTAGGAAATTCTTGAGGCAAATAAAAATGAAAACATAACATATCAAAAGATATGGGATGCAGTAAAGGAAGTGCTACAGACAGTGAGGAGGGAATTTAAAGCTCTAAATGCATACAATAAAAAAGAAGATGGATCTCAAATCAGAAACTTAACCTCACAAGTGGATGATTTAGAAAAAGAAGAGCAAACTGAACCCAAAGCTAGCAGAAGGAATAAATAACAGATTAAAGCAGAGATAAATGAAACAAATAATAGAAAGCAATACAATCAACAAAACCCAAAGTCACTTCTGGTAAAAGATCAATAAAATCTACAAACCTGTGGTTAGATTGAAAAAGAAAATAGAGGGATGAAGAGTGGACACAAATTACAAAAATATGAACTAAAGGAGACATTACTACCAACCCTATAGAAATAAAAAGGATTACCATGGGATACTATGAAAAACTATAGATCAAAAATTTACATAACCTAGTTAAATGGGCAAATTCCTAAAAACAAACTATTTACTCTGACACAAGTAGTAATACAGTATCTCAACAGATCAATAACAAGGGCATTGAATCAGTAAAAAAAATCTTCCAACAATAGAAAGCTTAGGACCAGATGGTTTCACTGGTCAGTTTAATAAAACATTCCAAGAATTAACACAAATCTTCCACAAATTGGAGAGGAAGGAACACATCTTAACTCATTTTATGATGCTAACATCATTCTAATACCAAAGTCAGGTAAAGTTACCACAAGAAAATAAAATTATAGACCAATACCCCTTATGACTATGGATGCAAAATTCCTCAACAAAATTCTAACAAACTGAATCCAACATCACTTTAAAAGAATTATATACCATGATCATTTATCCCAGCTATGCAAGGCTGTTTCAACATAATAAAATCTGTTAATGCAATACTCCATGTTCACAAAACAAAAAATAAAAATAAAAAACACACCTGATCATCTCAAATGATGCAGAAAATGTATTTGACAAAATCCAGCACCTCATCTTGAAAAAAAAAAACACTTAGAAAACTAAGAATATAAGGAAACGTCCTCAATTTGATAAAGGGTGTAGCAGTTTGATATTATTTATGAATTCCAAAAAGAGATATGGATTATGTTTGTGAATTAGTCTGTGCCTCTGGGTGTGATACCCTTTGATTATATTAGATTTAGGTGAGATGTCTTTGATTAAAGTATGTTAAGATTATGGTTTTGATTCAATCATGTCAGTAGATTATAACTCAAGTTAAGTCCCTGCCTCCTTGGTGAGCTGATATAAATGGGCACTCACTCAAGAAGACCCACAGAAGAATATACATGAGGAAAGAGAAAGAGCTTCATAGATGCCAATGGAGAGAACTTTGAAATGGAAGAGTAGAGAACTTTGATCCTGCAGCCCTGGGAAGATAGACACACCCTATGCCAGCCTGTAGCTGAGAGAGAGAAGGCTGAATCCTCACAGAGATCAGCAATCATCTTGCTTCAACAGTGGCAACTAACTTTGGTGAGAAACTAACCTTGAGTTGGACTCTTTAGCACATTGTAGCTGTAAGCTTTTACTCCAAATAAATACCCTTAATAAAAAACAACAGATATCTGGTACTTTGCATCAGCACCCCTTTGGCTGAGTAATATGAAGGCCATACATGAAAAACCCACAAAGCTAACATCATACTCAATGGCCAAAGACTTAGAGATACACCTCTAAAATCAGTAACAAGACAAGGATGTCCACTGTCACCACTGTTATTCAACATTTTACTGGAAATGCTTTCCAGAGCAATTAGTTAAGAAACAGAATAAAAAACATCCAAATTGAAACGGTAATAAAGCTTTCACTATTTGCAGATAACATATCCTATATATAAAAACCCTGAAAATCCATACCAAAGCTCCTAGAGCTAAGAAATAAATTCAGCAAAGTGGTAGGGTACAAGAGCAACAAACAAAATTCAGAAGTGATTCTATACATTAGTATTGAACTGTCTGAAAAGGCAATCAAGAAGAAAAATTTCATTAATAGCAACTAGGATAACCAAATGTTTATGAATAAATATAACCAAGGGTGTAAAAGACTCATAAATAGAAAAACATAAAAGATTGCTAAAAGTAATCAAAGAAAACCTAAATAAATGGAAGAGCATTCCATGTTCATGGATTGGAAGAATAAATATTGATAGGATATCAATTCTACCCAAAGTGATTTGCAGATTCAATGCAAGCCCAATCAAAACTCCAACAGCCTTCTTTGCAGAAATGGAAAAGCCAATCATCAAGTATATAAGGAAAGGTAAGGGACCCCAAATAGCCAAAACCATCTTGAAAAATAACATTGAATTTGGAGGATGCACATTTCCTGAATTTAAAACTTATTACAAAGCAACAGTAAACAAATCAGTATGGTACTTGTACAAAGACTGGCACAAACCAATGGAATCAAATTGAGAATTCAAAATTAAATGCTCTCATATACAACCAACTGATTCTTTACAAAGGTGCCAAACCCTATAATGGGTAAATAATAGTCACTTTGACAAATGGTGCTTGGTAAACTGGACAGATTTTACACCAAATGGACAAAGGACAAAAGAAAAAAAAAGATGGTGTAACTTCATTAAAATTAAAAACTTTTGTATGTAAAGATAAATAATTATGAAACTGAAAATGCAAACTACAGAATGACAGAAAACATTTGGAAACCACATGTATGATAAGTGTTTAATTTCTAGAATATACAAATAAATCCTACAACTCAACAACAACCCAATTTAAAATGGGCAAAAGACCTGAACAGCCATTTCTCCAAAGAAGATATACAATTGGCCAATAAGCACATGAGAAAATTCTCAACGTCATTGGCTATTAGGGAAATACAAATCAAAAACATAATAAGATACATTTCACACCCACTAGAAAGTCTACTACTTTTTTTTTAAAGCAGGAAATAACAAATATTGGAAAGAATGGGGAGAAATAGGAACACATGTTCACTGTTTGTCATAATATAAAATGGTACAGCCACTGTGGATAACATTTGGCAGTTCCTCCAAAAATTAAGTATAGAAATACCATATGACACAACCATCGCACTTCTAGGTATATATCCACACGATTTAAAATAAGGGACCCAAACAGGTATTTTCATACTGATGTTCATAGTGGTATTATTTACAATTGCTCAAAGACAAAACAAATAAAGTGTTAATCAATGGATGACTATATAAACAAATGTGGTATATCCATATAATAAAATATTTTAAGCCTTAAAAAGGAGGGAAGTTTTGACACATGCAACTCCACGGATGTATTGTAAATACATGTTGAGTGAAATAAGCCATATACAAAAGGACAAATATTGTATGATTTCATTTATGTGAAATAATTAGAATAAACAAATTCATAGAGTCAGAAACTAGGATACAGGTTACCAGGAGCCAGGGTAGGGGTAGGGAATGGGGATTTAATGTTTAATTGCTAAAGATTCTCTGTTTAGGGTGACTGAAAGGCTTTGGTAATCAATGGTGGTGATGGTAGTCTAACATTGTGAATGTAATTAATTCCATTGAATTATATATTTGAAAATTGATAATAGGGAACATTTAGGGCTGTTTCTATATTGCTAGAATAAAAAAATTTAAAAACATAATCCAGTACAGCACAGCATAACCAAATGTAATCTATGAGTATAGTAGTAGCATAATAATGTTTCATCAATTGTAAAAAGTTACCACACTAATAAAAACAATTTAACTACACATATTTATAAGAAAACATAGTACTTAAATTCTGCTATAAATTATCATATTGAGGATTGATTGTATGGTGCTTTTCTAATGATAAATTATTTGTTAAATAATACTTTTTCAGAACTTAAGAATTTGTAACCACAGAATCTTCTGTTCACAAAATGTCTTCACTAATGGATGAAAACGTTAGCAATTATATAACCTCAGTGTTCAACATTAAAATTTTTCAACAGTAATTCCTCATTATCCTTAACTGTAAAGCTCACAAAATATTCTTAACTCTTGTGATTGAGAATAGATCAAAGTATGTTTTCTTCCTTTCCTTTGAGTTATGGAAATGACCATTGGATTAATAATATAGGGGTTATGGCTTATACTGAAGGAAATAGTTTTCTTATAAAACCAAGTGGGTTCACTGACATATTTACTTTATAGAAATGAACCAATTTACAGTAGCTCTAAAAACAAACAATATCTGCAAGCTTGGAATTACTTCCATTTGCATCTTAGAAAGGCACTCTGTATGTGCATTTCTTATGAATTTTCTAGTCAAAGGAAAACTTATGTTCAAGAAAGAATAGTTTTTTCATTGTTTTTGAGAGCTTTGCTTCATAATTCTATGGTTCTTGGTAAGTTGAGAAATGAACCAATTTGATGGTACAGCTGCAAACAGAAATTTGCCCTTATTCAAAAATTACAAATACAACAGGGACAATACTGAGATGCTGGGATGTTTCATAGCAAACATAGAAATGTATTCAGGCAAACTGTTGAATTTGTAGGTTGAGGCTATTGTTTCCAAAGTACTTATTTAAGTTTCTTCCAATTTATATATAATATGTTGTAGAAGACTAACATAAAAGGAAGACAGATAAATAAAAAGATAAATATTCTGCAAATAGTAAATTTTGGAAAATTTACTTAGCATTCCATTTAATTGTAATATAATTACTAAATATATAAGTGTGTATTTGTTAATTTGCTTATATGCATATTTCTTAATCATACGAGGCTTTTATTGATTTTATGACTTGAAATTATTCAACTCCTACTATTCAGATCTCAGAGGTACAAGATAGCTAAACTGAATTCTTAAATTATGAAAGTTTAGGATAAGTATTCACCTACCCCACCATATAAGGCTGACAGGAAAATTCTCCCATGCAAATGCGAATATTTCCTAAATGTCCTTGTTAAGAAACAGAATCTTAGAACGTTTTCTTCAAGAACATTCCATACCAGAATATATTACAATTTATAAAAATACTCTCACTTGTTTTTGCTTTGACTCCCTTCTTAACAACTTTAAAGAATTTTTAGGGCCGGCTCGATAGCCCAGTGGATAGGGCGCCGGCATACCACATGGGAGGCACTATGTTCGATTCCCGGGGACCTCTCCTAGTGGGCAGACCGCCTTGAGAATGGCAAGCCGCCATGGGCGGGCCGGAGCCACCGTGGGCAGGGCAAGAAGCTGCCACGGACATGGCAAGAGCCGCCACGGGCAGGGCAGGTCGCCCGCGGACGGAGCGCAGCCAGCCACCCGCGAACTGAAAGCCGGCTGTGAATGGACACAGAGACCGCCCACAAGCGGGGAAAGCCACGCCTGCGCAGTCACCACTCTCGGCGCGTCGCCGCAGCGGGGGGAAGGGGAGATATGTAATAAAATAAATAAATCTTTAAAAAAAAAAAAAGAATTTTTAAAAATTTATTACATATCCCCCTCCCCTGCTTGTTCTTGCTGTGTTCATTTTTGTGTTTTTCTGTGTCTACTTGTCTCCCCCTCCTGCAGCGACCCCCCGAGTCAGCTCACCGTGCGGTGGCTTGTCCTGCTCACAGGGACTTGCCCTGCCCGCGGCGGCTTGCCCTGCTCACGGCAGCTTGCCTTCTCAAGGCGGTCTGCCCACTCAAGGAGGCACTTCCCAGGGCCTCCTATGTGGTAAACCGGTGCCCTACCAATTGGGCTACAGCCAGCCCTTCTTAACAACTTTAAAAATGCCAAATGGAGGGGAGTGGGTGTAGCTCAGTGGTTGAGTGCCTGCTTCACATGTTTAAGATTCTGGGTTCAATTCCTCCTAAAAAAAATGCAGAATGGAAGCTTAAGTGCACTCTGCTTGATTTCTTTTCTTCCTAAAGAAATTGTTTGAAGATCTATTATGTCATATTCTGAAGCAGAATTACTTAAATTTAAATCCTGGCCCAGTTACTTACTAACTATGCAATGTGTTCAAGTTTCTTATACCTTGCTGTTTTTATCTATAAAATGGGAAGAATAACAGTTTTATGTTCTGGTGGATTAAATGGGTTTTATAAAGTCAGAAAAGTGCTTATAAATAAGTTATGTCTTGACTGCTTCTGGGCAAATGTTCTCTTTTTTCTCCAACATATCCCCCAGTTTTCTCAATTTTAAAATATTTGTGGCAAGAGTGACTATGATTTCAATATTATCACTGACTCTCAGTTTTTTATCATTTACAAAACAAACTTGATAATATATTTTTGTGAGCAGTATTGAATGACAAAACATAAAAACAAATTTATTGAGGTGTACTGCATATTCTAGAATTTTTGAATAAGGGAATATTATATTTTATGAATTAGTCACAGTTTACACAAAGTGGGTCCAATCCAATATTTTCATGTACCTTTTTTTAAATAATAGCCAGATAAATAATGGCAATTGAACTAGTGCTCTTCTGATGGTGATTGATCGCTTTCTTATAATACGGCATTTTTTAAAATAAATCAAACCCCTGCAATAAATTAACTTCATGGCATCGGCAGCAATATTTTAGTCACCCTAACTCAAAAATCTACAATTAGAGGAAAAAATAGAATTACTTCAGTAATTAGGAATTTTCTTTATGCAATCAGAATAAAAACAACAAAATTATTTTTATTCTACAAAATGGAAAGATACAAAGTTCTAATACAGATGTAGAGGCATAGATTGTAAACAACAATAATAAAATGTATTTGGTAAACCTTACACACAATTAAACAACATATTGCATGTAATTTTAAATCAAGTACATTTATTTGAATTCAATTGTTTAAAAATAGACTCAGAAACTTATTTTTATTTTTTTATTATTTTTTTAATTTAATTTAATTTTTATAAAGATTTATTTATTTTATTACATATCTCCCCTTCCCCCCACTGCGGCGACGCGC
>PVKH010031329.1:0-12343 GCA_004027955.1 Chaetophractus vellerosus
TAGGGGAGAATCCGTTTTCTTACCATGTCAGCCCACATTCTTTGGCTGGTAGTTCTCCTCTTCCTCTTCAAAGGCAGCGGCGATGGGTGGAGTCCTTCTTGCACTGCAGCATTCTGACATTCCCTTCTGCCTCCCTCTTCCAGGTTTAAGGACCCCTGTGATTGAGCCCGCCTGGATAATCCAGGGCAATCTCTCTCTTTTAAGATTAGCTGATCAGCAGCCTTCATTCCATCTGCTCCCTTAATCCCTCTTTGCCATGCAACATAACACATTCCTAGTTTCTCAGGATTAGGACATTGGCATCTTCGAGGGGCCCTGATTCTGCCTACCACAATCTACTAGCAATTTCAGATTAAAATATAAAACCAGGGCTTTCCTTCCATTGCTCATGCTTACAGTAGGGAAAGCTAACAAACCATGTGTTCATTTACAGGAGAGTCAAGTCGTGGCTTCTACGTAATTGCAGGCATCTCCCTTCTGTTCTCTTGCTTTCCTTTCTCGCTAGTAAGAAGAGTAATAGTGAAAGCCTGTCATTCTCTCGGCTTCCCACAGCTGCTGTCACACCACTTGAAAACAGAGCCCAGGTGACCAGCATTCCCAGTCCATCCCAGGACGAGGCAAAATGCGAGCTGCCATATGCTCTGGTGGGTTTCGGCTGACACTGAGCAGGTGTGTGGCATCCAGGCCAAGCATCTGGAGGGTGGCCGATTCACAGAAGGGAGGTACCGTTTTCAATTTACTGGAGAAAGCAGAGGGCTGGTTTCTTCTCAAGCAATTTTTAAAAAGAAAATAGAAGTTGTTTCTGGTTTTCATTCTGAAACTCCAAAAGGAAACACTTTGAACCTGATGCTTGTGCTGATTTAAAAATTTTTCTCCGAGTTCCCCAACATTCAGAATCCATCAATTATCAAGATGCAGGAACTTCCAAATATTTGTAATGACAGCACTATCATTATGTTAAGCTATTGTGACAGGAAGGGGAGGAGAGCAGTTTAACCTCAGTCAAGGTGTGTGCGTCCGGGTGTGTGTGTTTTCTATGCCTTAATTTAGTGTGTCTGTAATACATTTGTAATGTACAGTCATGGCTCAATATCATTTCTTACTCCCAGAGACCAATGCAGTTGCATGCCTGAGCATATTTACATCTAAATACATTTATTTCTACAAATGACCTTTTAAATTAAATGTATCACTTACGATGGGGGCAGTGCAAGGAGAAGAAAGGGAAAAGTTGAATGAATGGTACTTCATGAACAACCGAGTTGAGTTAACTGACATTGGCTCTAAAGAATTCATCTAAAGCAGCGTTATTGCCTCTGCTCCCGTGAAAATGAATGATTGGGGCACATAAAATATGCGATCAACTTTCACCAAAAAAATAAGCAGTTTAGACCATTTATTTCCATAAAATGGCACCAAGCACCATATGTCAAGCTGATGCATTTCCTGTTGTGACTGATTTTGGAGACTGTGAGTTGACAATCTAAGTTCTAATTATTTGCACCCTCTTCAGCGTGTTACTGCGGGACGCGGGGCTCTCCCGGAGGAGTGTCAGAAAGGACGTTATGTCGGCTGACAGGAAACAGCTGAAAAGGATCCACTGGGCTTTTGTATGCAGATGATGCACAGTGCACAGAGGAGCCAAAGGGGATCCAAGAACCCTGATTGGAAGGTTCGAGCGTGTTCCATCTGTTACTTCGCTAGCCTTTCATCGATGCTGCGTGAAGGCGTCACAGCTGATGAGAAGGGATCTGAATCCCCTCTCCCCTGGCAGGCGTGGGCATTCCTAGAAGCCGGTAAACTGCCCACCTTTAATTTCATGTCAAAATGGAGTTGCGTTCTCTTGTGTGGCGTGGGAATAAGCATAAATTGGTCAATTAGATGACCTTGGGTTTCGTCACTTCTCTCCCACTTGTTTATTGTGGTTCCATCAGAACTTTAGTTAAACTAAAAAGTAGCTTCCTCATCTGAAAAAAAAAATTACAAGGAAATTTAATGTGATTAAATTCCAGGATGCCTTAGTTTCCTAGGGATGCCATCATAAAGTACTATAAACCGGGTGGCTTGAAACAGGAGCAATGTATTCTCTTACAGTTCTGGAGGCTAGCAGCCTGACATGAAGGCGAGGCCTGTCGGGAAGCCTGTGGGGCAGAGCCCTTCCTTACCTCTCCCCGCTTCTGTGGTTTGCCAGCAATGCTGGGCACTCCTTGCTCGCGGCTGCAGCACTTCAGTCTCTGCCTCCATCACCACATGGCCCTCTCCCCTGTGTCTGTCTGTCTCTGTGTCCAAATGTCTTCTCCTTACAAGGACACCAGTCAGATCAGGGCCACACTTATGCAATTTGGCCTCCTTTTAAACACATCTTCAAATACCCTATTTCCAAATAAGCCTGCATTTACGGGACTGAGGTAGGACGTTTTGGGGGCCACAGTTCAACCCATAACACAGGGTAGTAACGAGATTTCTCCATGAGACTTCAGTGCATGTTAAGTTTCTTCCTTCCTCCACATTGTCTCCATTGTATGTGAATGAAGAAAATAAAGTAAAAATGAGGCCAAAAAGGAACATACAGATTTGGACTAGAACCTTCAAATGCATTCAGTCTTTTAGAAGTTTAGAGAGCACAGATCCAGAGCCAGAGCTGCCTGGGTTGGAATTCTCCTTCCTAGCTGTGTAATCCTGGACAAGTAATTTAACCTCTCCATGCCTCAGTTTTATATTCCATAGCATGAGGATAATTGTACCTTCAACACAGGGCTGTAGTGAGGACTAGCTCAATTAACTTATGCAAAGTGCAGAGAACTGCTGTTTGTTGTGCTTGTTATTGTTTTGTGTGTTGTTAATATTGTTACCCACACCCCCACCTCCTCGCCTAGCTCCCTATTTGGGCAGTTCATTCATTTCCTATGGAAAGAGTTATCAGAGAGCAGATAAAAGAAAAGTTCCTTCCTGTCCTTTGAGTTTCAAAAGCCTAGCTCTTGGGGAAATAGAAATGACTCAGTGTTGAGGAAAAATATGATGGATCTGAACGAGGCTTCATGCCTCTGAGACTAGAACGGGTTCCTGAGCTGGGAAGAAGGAAATCATGGGAAGGATAAGAGGTATAATAGACAGTGGCAGGTGTCGCAGAAACATCCTGCTGCCTGGCTCCGCTGTCCCTGAGGCTGAGGCCCAGCAGTGGAAGGAATGATATGAAGCTCAGATATGTTTGTGGAATGCAAGAGCAGAGGAAACGTGTGCTTCCTTTCAGGGTAGAGTCCCTGGGAAGGGCAAGACCTCAAAGAAGGGGTGACTGCACCGTGTCTCCAGACAGATAAGGCTTGGAGAGCCTCACAAAAATTCTCCATACCCAGCCTGGTGACGGTGGAGTGATTCTTTTGCAGCTGAGAGAAGAACTGAATTATCAGCTGGAAAAAGCTAGACCTGAAGGAGCCTTGAGGACTGGAAAAGAGAGATGACTCCTGTGACCTGTGTGGACTGGAGATCAATGATCAGATGGCATGACGGATGTTCCAACAGATGCCGGCACGGGCCGATGACACTGAGGGCCAGATGCCCCTAATCCCAAGCCTCGGCAATATGGTGACTCCCCTGAACTTGGATGCACCCAGGAAAAGGAGCGGGGGGCGATCCTGAATTGACTGAGATTAAGTTTCCTACATATCTCCACTATTTGGAGAATGGAGTCTTTAAATAGAAACTAAATTGACTTTCAGAAAATTTTTGAAAAAGTTCGTTATCCTACACACTGGAGTTTGTAGACCAAGATTCATATTCATTACATGTGAAAAGAATTGTGGAAATATGGTTTTAAATTGATGACGGGATGAGCTATTTGTTTTTATTTTAAGATGATTTTCTTAAATTATATAGACCTCAGAATTGTCCACAGGTAGAGTTTAGGAATACCATCCATAGAACCACGTTAGAAATCCAGTCCTACACACACACACACACACACACACACACACAAGGAAAAAGAAATACAACGAGTTTCCATATACCTATTTCCCATTTTCAGTTTTGTTTTGTTTTGTTGTTGTTCTTAGGGTACATCCCACTAAGGATGTACAGACAAATTACTGTGTTTTATTTCACTTGAAAATATTTCTGTCCATGGGGTTATGCCAGTCTTGTTCCATCACCTCTCTCATATAACCCCAACCCCTAAACATCTGGATTATTCAAGGCAAATTCCAGGCATCACATTATTTCATTATTTCAGTAAATTTCCATAAAGATAAGGGCATGCTCATACAGAACTTAACCCTCATACCATTAGTCGACATAAAAATTTGCAATAGGGGCCAGCTGTAGCCCAGTGGATAGGGCGCTGGTACACCACATGGGAGGCCCCAGGTTCGGTTCCTGGGGGCTTCTCCCAGCGGGGCAGACTGCCTTGAGGGGGCAAGCTGCCGTGGGCAGGGCAAAAAAAAAGCTGCCGTGGGCAGGGCAAAGTCGCCACGGGCAGGGCAAAGCAGCCACGGGCAAGGCAAGTGGCCCACGAGCAGAATGGAGCCGCCTGCGAGCAGAACAGAGTTGTCCACCAGCGGGGCAAGCCGCCCGCGAGTGGGGAAGGCCGCTGCTCACCGGTGAGCTGACTCGGCGCGTCGCCGCAACGGGCGGAGACAAAGCATACACAGAAGAATGCAAAAATGAACGCAGCAAGAACAAGCGGGGGGTGGGGGAGATATGAAAAAAAAAACTGCTAAAAAATTTGCAACAATTCCTTAATATCACCAAATATCCAGTATCAAATATATCCTGGTTATGTCATAACTTTGTTTTTATAATTGACTGCTTTGAATCAGGATCCAAACAATTTCCACACATTGTATTTTTATAGGTTTCTTTTAATCTATAGCATTTACCTCTTTCTTTTCCTTACAATTTATTTGTTAAAGAAATAAGTCGTTAGTGTTGTCCTGTAGAATTTTTCACATTTTGAATTTTGTTGATTATCACCCTGTAGTAACATTTAACATTTCTGTCTGTCTTTGTATTTTCTACAGACTAGTAGTTATATCTAGAAGCTTATCAGACTTAGGCCGATATTTTGGCAAAAATAATAAATGATATTTCATAATTCCAACAGGAGACACATAATATCTACTTTTCTTTCTTTTTGTGATGTTAATAGCCATTGATTATCATCATCACTTAGACCAATTATTTTACTAGCGGTTTGAAAAGCTGTGGTTGCCTAATTCTTTCATTCCTTCTTCATTTGTTAGCTGGGATGCTTTTATAAAGAGGGACTTCCCTTCATCAAATATTTGGTTACCCTGAGATAGATTTGCATAGGAAATGCAGGTGAAATATTTGATTCTTTATTTACCAGTTTTCAGAAAAATGAGAATTGGTACATTAGCCTACTCCAAAGCTTACCAATGACATTTTTTTCCTTTTTAAATTTTATTATGGCATCATTGACTTTTTACATTTTTGATGTGTTTCAATCCATACATTTATTATTCCTAAAGATGCTCAAATTGCCGCCTCTTGGTCCAATGGGAGTCAATTCACTTTGGCTCCTGAGTTCTTTTGGCATGGTCTTGCTAGTTCTTGATAGTTCCCTTACTTTCTGGTATGATAAAGTGTCAGGCTCCTCCTGTACGTTTCCTGTCACAGACCTGAAATCATCCATTTCTCCAAAGAGCCCTGGCTCCTTCTAGGAGGAAAAGACATTTAGACATTTAGAAAACAAAATCTGGGTGCTGATGGTGCTTCTTGCTATTGGGTTGATTATTATTCCTGAGCCATTTCAGTGCATATATACTGATATTTCCAATTCAGATAGAGAATTATCGGGATTTTATTTAACCTTCGATTTTGTATTTATATCTCTTTTTTCCTATACTAAAAATCTTAGTTCCTAATGACAAAAATTATGTTAAAATGACATTGCCTTATTGCATAAGATCATATTAAATATATAGCTATATACGTAATAATTTTGGAATAACAATGTTAATATTATTACACAAAACAGTGTAAACTTCTCTTTTTGCAGCTTTTTTTCTGTTCTTAGGATACATCCCACTAAGGATATACAGACAAATTACTGTGTTTTATTTCACTTGAAAATATTTCTGTCCATGAGGTTATACCAACCAACATATTGATAACAAGTAAGTTTTTTTAAAATTCTTTATGTTTCAAGGGAATATTTTCTTTTCTCATTTTTAATGTTATTTTACTTTATAATTGAGGAAACAAGATTTATTCAGAGAAGTCTAGCTTCCATCGTCTCCTCTATCCTGTTCCCTCTCTCTCCATGCCTCACTTTCCTATCCCATCTTCATAGGGTTGATATGAGGATGAACTGATTTAATGCTTAGACAAAGAATAGCCTATATTGTAAATATTCAGTAAATAGCAGCTATGACTATGAGAAAGATATATGACTATTAATCTTCTCTGAAGTTTCCACATTTGAATAATGTCTTCCATGTTCTTTCAGGTGGCAACTTTGGGTCTTGACTGATCACTTGTTTGTGCAACTGAGTCCATCCACAAATGCCTCATCAGAAGTATTACGTCCCTACTTCAGTGCAGATGTGTTATGGTATTCAGCTGTTGACATATAAATAAAGTGGGCAGGAATATTGCATAGGTGAGAAAAGTTCAGGCTTTGATGTGTGAAAATTCTGGATTGAAATCTCAAATTTACTATTTACTAGCTATTTCCGGGCATAAATTATTTTTCCTCTCTGACACTTAATTCCCTGCATATAGAAAATGATGATAAAATATTATTACTATTTTATTGCAAGAATGAAATGATCTGATATATGGAAAGGAACCTACCTTGTACCTAGAACATAAATGATATTTAAGAAAAGTTTGTTTCCATTTTCCCTTTTTAAATTTAATCTATAATACAACCATTCCATCTGTAATTGAGAGCAGTTAAATCTTTCTTTGATTTGCATTTACCAAATCTCTGTTCTGTTTACTTCTTCCAGAAAGTTCATTCTAGAACCAATTACCATCCATTTCTGTACTGTTGTGTACCTCCAGATCCACCCTCCACCCTTCTCCACCCTGCTCTGTGCCCTCAAAGACTATCCTATATGAAATGTATCAAAGTGCTTCCAGGTCTTCACCTTTTCTGTTGAGTTCGGTCAGTGGGAGCTCTAGCAGAGATCAGAGTGTGGGAGGAGAATTTATTCCTCTAGCTACCTTCCTGGAGGGTTGCTAACCATTTGCTGGTTCCTATCAGGGAGTCTTGCAGGGTACCTTGTTGATTTCCCTAAACTCTGCCTATTCCTTTGTAAATAGCCCTTTATTAAATTCACTTCAATTACTTAGTTTGAGTGGTGGCTTCTGTTTCCTGCTGGGACCACAACTGACACATTTCCAATCAAGAAAATTATAATGACATTGTTAACTTAAAGGGCACATTTTGCCTCAATTCCTTTGGTTATTCCAAAGTCTCAAACTTAAATAAATTTGAATTATTGGAAAGCAAATACCTAGACTTTAGTAAATCATTCCTAAACAGCAAGTTGTTCGATGAGTTTTGCTTTTACCTCTAAGCCCTCAGCTTTTAACCAAGGGTCAATACAGGAAATGGTCATATACCATCAACAATAAATGAATTATTGAAAACAACATTCATTATCATGGACAATGTCCTCAACACGGTAAAGTAGAAAGAAACTTGGAGTCAGAAAGATACAGGCTAGAGCTCCTACTCTGTAATTTCTTAGTTACAAAACCACATTTCTTTGAAGCTCTATCTATTCTATAAAAAGAGAAAAAATTACTTATAGACTTGTGAGTACTTGTGAAAAAAAAAGAAATGACAGAACTTTTCAAACTAAAGAGCTCCATAAATATTCATGCATAATATATCATATACTTTTGTGAGGAAGAAGATGGGAATCTAAACAAAGAAGCCAATCAATTAAAGAATTTGTCCATGTTCATATTTCCTCCTAGGTGAGGACTCTCGTCCCTCTTTCTACAGAATTTTTCTTTAATTCTGCACCAAAGCAGTGTTCAGAGTGATGGTTCCAATCTCCTAAATTCATGATTCATTCTGTGGATATCAACAAGCGTCACATCTGCTTACCTATAAAAATGATGTCAAGGAAATATAACAATCCATCATCCTACAGTTTACTGGCACAAGAAGAAGAGAAAGGGAGGAAGGGAAGAGGAGGGAGAGGAAGAGGAAAAGAAGAAATATGTGAAGGAAATGAATTTCTTCCAAGGACTTTAAGTGCCTATTTCAACCGTCTCTCAATGTCCTTCCCAGAAAAAGGTCAAAAATTTTACCATCCGTACACTCAGACTCTATCAACGTTCTTTTATTGGTTCTGGCCCACCATGTGTTTCTGCTCTTATTCTCCAGAGAGAGGGGCTCAATTTACCCTCTCAGCCCATCACCACTACTTCCAGGAGACCACAGCCAAATCTGAGCCAATTTCAGGTCTTGTGAGAAATGATCCCCTAATTTGCGAAGTGGCAGGAAAGAAACTCGAAAACAAGTCTTACCTGTCAGAATTGAGCGAAATTCTTGAACTATACAACTATTAACTTATTGCAGGCAAAAGAAAGATATTAAGAAAAAATACAAATGTGTCTATGGTCAAAGGGAAAAATAGAACTGAGACAACTGTCCCTCCAAGTGGAGGTGGTAGATTTTTAAACACATTCCCCAGGCCAAACAAAGATCTTATTTGTGCATGATCAAGTACGATTCACCAGGAACGGGGATTCACTGTCCTGTCTGAAACATCCTTTTGAAAGCCACCTGCAGTAGTATTATGTCACATAAAACACCAGGTCATTAGGGGCTCTGTCAATCAAGCGACTGATTCCTCCAGATAGGGCTGGTGAATAAAGAAAGCACTTCTTGGTTTTAGTCTGAAAGTTACACTCCACCTGCCTCAAGCTGTAGGATTTTTGAGAAAATGAGAAGCTAGCCTAAGCTACTTCCATACTAAAAGAAACATTTGGTCTCAAAGCCAGACTTCAGGAATTCTTTTGTTCAAGCACAAGCCAATTCTTCAGGAATGTCTGAACATTCTTCTGGATTCCTTTATCTCTTCATCACAGAATGGCTTAAAGATTGCTAGTAGCAGCCAGTACTTTATTTTAAAATAACACTTTTATGCTTCTAAAACTATAGCTAAATCATCAAACTCAGGAAATTTTCTGATTCCTTGTTCATATATTTAGGTTTCTTTCCTCAGACATGTACCATGAACATTTTTAGACAGTAGAATTGCAAGACTCTTGTGATGAATAGTTCTCTACCAATCACCTACATTCTATCATTAACCTCTTACTAGCCTTGTTTTCATCACATACTTGCCTATCTATTCATCCCTCCACACGTTCATTATTCCATTTCAAAGTAAATTGCAGACATCTGAATATTTTCCCCTAAATACTGCACCAGGCATATCATTAACTTGAGTGCAATATTTAGTTTTCTTTTGATGCAAAGTTTACATACAATGAAATGCACTAATCTTAAGTGTCATTCACTGAGTTTTGTTAATGCATACATCTGTTGTAACTCAATTCCCTATTAAGATATAGAGCATTATCATCAACCCAGAAAGTTCTCCTGAACTCTTTCCAGTCGATCTCTGCCTCTACTTCCTAGGAGGCACCCCCTGTTCTTATATTTTCCCACCATGTATTAGATTTGCCTGTTTCACATGCATGGCCTCATACAGTCTGTACTTCTTTGTATAAGATTTTTTTAATTCAGCAGAGTGTTTCTGAAATTAATACAAATTGATTCATGCACATAGTAATTTGTCCCATTTTGTCTGAGGGAGATACTATTGTATGAATATAGGAATTTGCTTATCCATTCTCATCTTGACCCATATGTAGGGTTTCCAGTTTTAGATTACTATGAATAAAGCTGCTGTAAGCTAAGAATGCATGTCTCAGTTTATCTTGGGTAAATAAGTAGAATTGGCATTTCTAGATCTTACCATAAATGATATTTAGTTTTATAAGATGATATGAGAACTTTTCCTAAAATGGTTGTACCATTTTACACCCTGACAATATATGAACCGTCCACTTGTTCCACATCTTTAACAAGTGATATTATCAGTCATTTAATTGAAGCTATTCTCATGTATGTGACCTGGTATATCATTCTGGTTTTAATTTGCATTTCATAATTTACTAATAATGTGATAATTAATTTTCATGTGCTTATTGGACCTGTTTTATCTTCTTTGGTGAAATATCTATTAAAATATTTTTCCCATTTTTAATTGGATGCTTTGTGTTTTTAGTCTTGAATTGTAGGCATTCCTTATGTACCCTGAATACCTTTCTTTGTCATATATTTGTTTTGCAAATATGTTCTCCCTGTCTGTGGCTTGCCAATTCATTTTCTTAATGTTTTTGATGAGCAGAAGTTCCTAATTTTGATCAAGTACAATTTATCATTTTTTAATGGTTATTGCTATCCAGCTAAGAAATCTTTGCTTATCCCTAAGTCATTAATATACACTATATTTTCTTTTACAAACCTTGTGTTTCTAACTCCATTTTTATCTCAAATTCATTTTTGTGTATGATGTGAGGTAAAGATCAAAATATTTTTCTATATCAATTTCTAGTTATTCCAAGTTTATTGAAAAAACTTTCCTTTTTTTATTGGATTGCTTTAGCACCTTTACTGAAAGTTAAATGGCCATTTAGTGTGGGTCTATTTCTAGGCTATCATATTCCATTGATTTATTTGTTGATACTTATGATGGTATCACACTGCCTTGATTACATTAGTTTTATAAAAAGTATCAAAGTATAAGTCCTCAAACTTTATTCTAACTTTTCAAGATTTCTTTGGATATTATATGTACTGGGTACTCCCACATGAATTTTAGAATCAACTTTTCTATTTCTACAGAATATCTGTTGCTACTGTGACCAAAATTGAATTGAATTTCTAGATTATGTTTTCTAATGCTATTATAAATATAATTACTTATTTTTAATTGCATTTTCCAAATTTTGCAGCTAGTGTATACAATACAATTGACTTTTGTATATTAACCTGTATCCTGCAACTGGATAAACTCACTTTTATTTCAAATAGTTTTTTGGTAGATTTCTCAGTATTTTCTGCATGTATAATCATGTTGTCTGAAAATAAGGATGGTTTTATTTCTTTATTTCCAATCTGTGGGCCTTTTATATCTTTTTCCTTGCCTTATTGCACTGGCCAGTTCCTTCAGTTCAGGGATGAATACATGTGATAAGAGTAGATACCTTGGATCATTCTTGCTAATAGGGAATATGATACACATTTAGTAGAATGCTAGCTGTTGGTTTTGCATAGATGCTCTTTAGCAGGCTGAAGAAATTCTGTTTATTCTTTTTATTATTATTTATTGGTTTTTGTTTTTTGTGGTTGTTTTTTGTTTGTTTATTCTTAAGTTGCAGCAAGGTTTTTTTCTTTAACCACAGATAAGTAATGAAATGTATTAAATGAGCTTTAAAATTATTTAAAAGATCATATAGTTTTTCCTCTTTTCTGTAAGTATGGGTGAATTACATTGTGTTTCAAATGTTAAAACTAACTTTAAACTCTTGGGATAAATCCTACTTGGTCATGGTGTCTTAACATTTTAATAGGTTGCAGAATGAGATTTGCTAATATCATGTTAAGTATGTTTGGTTTAATGTACATGAGGGATATTTATTGTTACTTACTTTTTCTATGATGTCTTCATCAGGTTTTGGTATTGGGTTATGCTGACTACAAAAAACTAATTAGAAAGTATTTCCTTCTCTATTTTTGGAAAAAATTTGTGTATGTATCATGTGGTTTTTCTTTTTAATGTTTGATAAAATTCACTAGTGTAATCATCTGGGCCTGGAATTGTCTTTATGAGAAGAGTATTGATAATAAATTCACTTTATTTAATAGATATGGGGATATTCAGATTTTCTTTTTCATCTACTGTCTTTTTTAGTAAACTTTATTTTTCAAGAAAAAAAGTTCATTTCATCAATTTTTTTAATATGTTGGCATAAAATTGTTCATGATATTCTCTAAATATTCTTTCGATATGTCTCTCAGATCTCTATTGGTGTCCCCTCTTTTATTATTGATACTCAGATTTTGGGTCCTTTCTATAGTTACCTTGATCAATCTAACTAGGAGGTTGTCAATTTTGTTGCTCTTTCAAAGAACCAATTTTTGACTTTTTAAATTTGCTGTACCATTTATTTTCTATTTCACTAATTTCCACTGTTTTTTTTTAAAGTTTCCTTCTTTTACTTTCTTTGGTTATTGATTATTTCCTTAGAGAGCATTGATTTTAAATATTTTTACCTTGATTTACTTTCA
>PVKH010031330.1:0-12343 GCA_004027955.1 Chaetophractus vellerosus
TAGAAAAAAAGTTAGAAGACTAAAAATAGGAGAAATAAAATAAGATAAAACAAAATTTAAAAAAAATAATAAAATAAGATTTAAAAAAAAGAGAAAGAAAGAAAGAAAACTAGATGTTTCCAGTGGACTAGACTCTTCAAACTATGTGAAAAGAAAATGAAAGAAGAAAAAAATAATAATAATAGTGAAATGTGTTTCACCAACATTGTCATTGGTCCACATCCAGTTCCACATTTTAGTTCATGTACTTTTATAATTTTGATGACTTTCACCTTGTCCCGTGTCCACCACTGGAAGGCAATGGAAAACACTTCCATGGGCAGCCAAGCCCCTCGTTCAATCTACCCCATCCCTCCCCACCACACTAGGGCCCCCAATGTCCCCTCAGCTTGACTCTCCAGATGACAGGATTCACAGATTCATGCCACATAGTGACCTGGCTCACTGGTTCATCCTCCACCTGGAACCATCCCTGCTCCCGTGCTCCCCCCCCTGTCTATTTCTGAGTGAAACAGATCTATAAAAATGGGGGTCTCATCTCTTTCCCCCCCCTCCAAGCAGGTTCTCCGCCTGCCGACTCACTATACCACTACAGAAAGAGCATTCTTACACGTCCCTGGGGCTTCCGGTAAATAAACCCCCCTGATTGCACCCCAACACTCTCCCCCAAGTTGAGGCACCTCCCCTCCACTCTGTGGCAAGAGCACTCCCACCACTTTAGTCTCCACACCTAATTAATGAGCTTCAATATGTGCTCATCAATCATAACCAATGTAGCACACTAATGAAAGATATTGTTGATGTTTAAAAGTGTGTGGGTGGGTGGGGCAAATGGGAATCTCCTATATTTTTATATAATATTTATATGATCTAAAGCTTCTTTATAAATAGAAAATTAAAAGAAAGAATCAAGCTGCCATAATTTCAGCATTGCACATAAATAACAGGAGAGAGAGATAGGTTTGTGAGGTTGGGAAAGCTGTCTTGAATCATACTAACATGTACAATTGCAAGTAAATGATTCATATATAATGAACAGTAGAAAAATTATTCATGCCTACTGCCACATGAAAATAATATAGGGGAAAAAGGAATGAGTAACACCACTGCAAATAAATGAAAGCTCTTTATCTTGATATATTTTATATACTGGAATGTACTTTTTCACAAATAGTGTACGTGAAACTATATATGGAGTGCTATCATAAACCAGATAAAAAACCTTAAAAAATGATTGAGAAGGGGAAAATTAAAAGGGACAGGGCTCAGAAAAGGATATTTTAAAAAAGGAAAAATCACATCATAAGTGGATAATTTTTCTAAATATAATTTTATTTACAATAATTTGACAGATTATCCACCTGTGGATATGAAATGTGCAGCTCTGTGAATATATTTGCTTGTTTTATACAGAATTACTCAGCAAAAGCAATGGCCTACCCTTCCAAAAACCTTTTGCCTTGAAATAGATGATAAGCAAATATTTTTATTTACAACCAATAAAATATTCAAGCAACAATGTTTACATTGTTAATAACAAAACATGATTTATAGTGTTAAAGCTACACCTACTTTTGGTACTTCTTCAAGACTTTCTGAAAGCACTAATCTACTTTTATTCTCTATATGTCTTTAAATTTTACAGTTTTAACATAACCAAGTAATACAAAACTTAATGTATTCACATTTTGTCACCTTAGATTTTTGAACATGTTGACACTGAAAGCAAAGAGAAACAACTCTGTTAATCTGTACCATTTTATTTTGTACATGCTCTATTGGCTAGGTATTATAATTGTCACATTTTATACATCTGAAAATGTTTGTTTCTTCTTAACTGTTCAAAACATTTTTACTGGGTTTAGAAATCTAGGGTGACAGGTATTTTTCATTAAAGTAGTTTAAAGGTGTTACTCCACTATCCTCTAACTTGCCTTGTGTTGATAATTCTGTCATTCTTACGTTTATTCTCTGTGTCAAGTGTCTTTTGGTTTCCTTTTGGCTGACTTTAGGTTTTTTTTATCACCATTTTTAAGCAATTTGAAAACTTGGGGCAAGTTTTACTCATGTTTCTTTTCTATATAGAGTTCTTTGAGATTCTTGAATCTGTAATATTTTAATTTTAATATGCTTTGAAAAGAGTTGTTTATTATTTCTCACAATAATGATCCTGTCCTTCTTTTGTGTTTCAATACACACATATTAGTCTACCTGAAATTGCCACATAGCATAATTATGCTCTGCTCACATTTTTAATTTATTTTTATTTTTTTTTTCAAGTTAAATATTTTTTACTTTTTTAAAAAGATACTTAGACTACATAAATGTTACACAAAAATTAATGGGTTACCCATAAGCTCCCACACACACCTCCCACAACCTCCCACATAAACATCCTTCAATAGTGTGGCACATCCCCTACAATAGATATACACATTTTGTGACTTTGCCACTAAACATGGACCATAGTTCACATTGTAGACCACACTCACTCCCACACAGTTCTGCGTGTTGTATGATGATATAAAATGGCCTATATCTGTCATTGCAATGTCACTCAGGATAATTCACAAGTCCCAAAAAAGCCCCTGTATTACAACTGCTTTTCCCTCTCCCTGCCCCAAATGCTTCCAGTGGCCACTGGCTCCACATCAATGTTTTAATTTCTTCTATTTCACAAGTCACAATAAATCTATAACAGAATACCAGTAAGTCCACTCTATTCCATAGCTCTTCCCCCAATCCTAAGGAGTCTGAGATGGTGATGTTCACTCCACCTCCAAGTCAGAGGGGGTTTATAACCCTTGGATTGGATGGATGGGGATATTCTGCCTGCAGGTGCAGACTCTCTGCATTCCCTGGGATAGCCATTGTCCATCATCATCTCCCCACTAGTTGTCCTGGTGAGTCCATTGAGTTGTAGAGTAGGAGTTGCAACTCTCCTGAGCTTCTGGACCCAGCTGGCACATGGACAGCCTGAAAACTCCACTATCTGGAAGTACACCTACAAACTCTGGCCCCACATATAGGTTTGAGTAGAAGAGACAGATGAACCATGTGCAGGGAAAACATATTTTGGTGAGACTCTGTCACTCTCAACAGCAAGGATTCCAAAGTAGGGCCCAAACTCTGGAGCTATCTGCCCTGAAATAGGACCTGGATGTCTCCAAAGCCCTCAGGAGGCCCTCTGTTTGGGGTGATATCTGCACTGAAAGCCTATGAGGTCCTACTGAGAAGTGCATAAGCGTTACCTCTGGGATGACCTCCCGACTCACTTTGAAGTCTCTTGGCCCTATGAATTCATTTGTCTTTACCATTTCCCCCTTTTATTCAAAGCCTTTTTCCAGTCATATTGCCCATTGGCACTTGTTAGTAATCCCTCATTGCCAGGGAGGCTTATCCCTGGGAGTCATGTCCCACACCGGAAGGAAGGTAATGCATTCATATGCTGAGTTTGGCTTAGAGAGAGGCCACATTTGAGCAACAAGGAGGCTCTCAGGAGGCAACTCTTAGGCACCCCATAACAATAGACATTTTCAATTTCAAGAGCAAAGACTCATAAGGTTAATCATGAATAACAAGGGCCCATCAATGGATCATCCTCCTTTGCCAGAACTGCCCCTGCACTTGGGAGTCTGTTGCTACTCCCTTGGAGAATATGGCAGAGCTCTTCAGGATGGGAATTCAGTATTCTCTCATTTATTGAGTAATTCTCCACCCCTATGGCCATGCCATGTGAACATTTGAACAATTTGATATACCTTTTATGTATGTTCAGGTGAACTTCCTCCCATGTACCCCTAACCCTGACAACCCCCACCAATGATCCTCTCCCACTGCTGTTGTAACCCTTCTGTGCTCCAAAGCTTCCTCAAAGATGAAGCCAATACAATAGCCAAATACAAGTAATAGGAATATGAAATAATAATTATATTTAAATGTAAGGGATAAAATATAAGAAAACCTAAGGAAACAATAAAAATAAAATAAAATTGAAGGATTGGGTTACTCAAAAAATGTGAAAAAATGTTTAAATTATTTTTTAAAAAAATTTTGACATTTTGCCTTTTATCAGTGCAATATCTGGTGTCCACTCTGTTTTGTGGCACCTTCCCCTTCTCACTCCCCAGTGTGCCACCATTTTTCATTTAATTTTCAAAGAAGTTTTAGGTCACAGCAAAGTCACACACTGAATATAAGACACTCTCATATACTCAACCTCCTCCCCAATTCCCTACCCCACACCAAAATCTTTCTGTGTGTGGCTGGCAGCTTCATTATAACTGATATACAGGTAGTGAAACACAGCTACCAAACATTGTCAATGGTCCACAGCATTGTCCACATTTTATAACATACATTTCTATAAATTTTGATGATATTCACGATGTTATGTACATCACTGAAAGGCAATGCAAAACATTTCCACTGACCACTAATACCCCCTGTTCAATTCACTCTGTTCCTTTTTCCCCCTCCCCCCAGGGCCCACAAGGACTCCCTGGCTTGACTCTTTGGACAACAGGATTCATAGTTACATATAACAAGGGGCCTTGACCCACTGATTCATCCCTCACCACTGGGAACCAATCCTGCTCCCAAGATTTGCCCACCTGTCTATTTCTGAGTGAATTGGTCCCCCCAAAATAGGGAGTCCATCTCCTTCCCTCTCATTCTGTGGGTCTCCACCCACCAATACAACACATTATGACAGGATGCACACTACCACACTCCTCAGAAGCCACTCCAGGTATGCCCCTCACTGATTGCCCCCCCAACAAACATCCCAATGCAGTGACACCTCCACGTCACATTGCCACAAGAGCACTCCCAATTCTACACTCCCAACCCCCCCCACACAAACCCCAAATGTTCACCCGATCCCTCTCCCATCACCCACCCTGAGCAACCCAGGCACTCCAACCTTCCCTTGCCAATCCACCCACCTGCCAACCCTGTACCACCAATCCCAACACTATCACCACGCACCTGTCCCATCCCCCCAACACAAAACCATACTACATCACCTCCCACAGATTATGTCCATATGGGTGATGTCCCACAACTTTCTCTTCTCTTTCTCTTTCTTGAAAACTTATCTTTTAGACCCTAGTTCTCAAGGACTGCTCAATTTCCTTAATTCATATCAGTGAGATCATGCACTGTTCATCCTTCAATGCCTGGCTTGCTTCACTCAAAATAAGGTCTTCAACATTCATCCATGTTATCCCATGTGTTAGCACTTTATTCCTTCTTACTTCTGAGTAATATTCCATTGTATGTATGTACCACATTTTGTTTATCCATTCTTCTGTTTTTGGGCACCTGGATTGATTCTAACTTTTGGCAATAGTAAACAATGCCACTATGAACATTGGTGTGCATGTATCTGTTCAAGTCTTGCTTTCAAATCTTCTGGGTATATACCCAGCAGTGGAATCACTGGAACATATGGAAGACCTATAGTTAGTTTTGTGAGGAACCACCAAACTGTCCTCCACAGTGGCTGGACCATTCCACAATCCCACCAGCAGTGGATGAGGGTTCTCATTCCTCCACATCTTCTCCAACACTTATAGTCTGCTGTTGTTTTTAATAGCAGCCATTCTAATGGGTATAAGATGGCATCTCATTTTAGTTTTGATGTGCATTTCTCTAATAGCTAGATATGCTGAGCATTTTTTCCTGTGGCTTTTAGCCATTTGTATTTCTTCCTTGGAGAATTGTCTTTTCAGGTCACTTGCCCATTTTTTTATGGGTTATTAGTCTTTTTATTTTCTAGATGTAGGATTTCTTTATATATGCAGGATATTAGGCTCATGTCAAATATATGGTTGCAAAATATTTTCTCCCATTGAGTAGGCTGCCTTTTTATTTTCTTGATAACATCCTTTGAGGTACAAAAGTCTTTAATTTTAAGGAGATCACATTTATCTATTTTTCCTTTTGCTGCTCATGCTTTGGGTGTGAAGTGGATGTAACCAATTCCAATTACAAGGTCCTGTCGATGCTTCCCTACATTATTTTCCAAGGTCTTTATGGTCTTGGCTCTTATATTTAGATCTTTGATACTTCTTGAGTTGATTTTCACATAGGGTGTGAGATGGTGTTCCTTTCTCATTCTTTTGGATATGGATATTCAGTTCTCCATGCACCACTTTGTTGAAGATGCCATTCTCTCTCAACTGAGTGGGCTTGGTGGCCTTCTCAAATATCAGATGACTGTATATGTAAGGATTTATATCAGATCACTCAATTCAGTTCCATTGGTCAATGTGTCTATCCTTGTGCCAATACCATGCAGTTTCCACCAGTGTAGCTTTGTAGTATGTTTTAAAGTCAGGTAGTGTGATACCTCCAACTTCATTTTACTTTTTCAGTATGTCTTTGGTGATTCAGGGCCTCTTACATTTCCAAATAAATTTTGTTGTTAGTTTTCCCAATTCCTTAAAAAATACAGTGTTGAATTTTACTGGGATTGCATTAAATCTGTAGATTAGTTTGGGTAGGATAGACATCTTGATGCTGTTTAGTCTTCTTATCCATGACCAGGGAATATTCTTCCATTTATTTATGTCTTCTTTGATTTCCTTTATCAATGTTTTGTTGTCTTCTGTACATAAGTCCTTTACATCTTCATTTAAATTTATTCCTATGTGTTTTATTCTTTTTATTACTATTGTAAATGGTATTTTCTTCTTGATTTCCATCTCAGATTGCTCATTATTGGTATACAGAAATGCTACTGATTGTTGAGCCTGTGTTCACATTTTTCAGTATTTTTTCTCTTTGTGCAATTTGAAGAAATAGCAATAGAATGTCTTTTTTTGCTGTGTCTAATGTGTTCTTAATCCTATTCAATATATTTTTTAATTTCAGGAATGACATTTTTCATTACTTGAAATTATAATTTGGATTTTTGCTTTCTTTCATGTCAGTACTCAGCATGCTACATTTTTCTTCTATCTCCTTGAAAATGTGATATATTGATAATACATGCTTTATTGCCCTGTCTACTAACTTCTGCATATTTCTTTCTTCCAGGTACCTCTCTACCAATTGATATTTTCCTTAATATGGGGCAGATTTTCCTCCTTTATTGCCTACCTGGTTTTAAATTAATTTCAAGTGGGTTTTTTTGTTTGTTTTTTGTTTTTTTTTTCCCCCATGTTTTTTGGCACAACAAATTAGCCATTTAGGTATAAGGTGAATTTACTCATGTTGAAACTTGCTTTTATCATGTTTGGGTATTTGGGTGGCAGAGTCCTCAGGGGCAACAATTCCCCTGTGGCTGGATCTGCATCAGACCCCCTTAGTCATGGATTCTATGACTGCTTGAATTTAAAGTGTCCACGAGACCAACAGTTTCTTTTTTTGTTTGTTACATATCCTGCCCCCCTTTCTGCTTGTTCTTGCTGTGTTCATTTTTGCATTCTTCTGTATCTGCTTTGTCTCCCCCCATTGCAGTGATGTGCCAAGTCAGCTCACCATGCAGGCAGCTTGCCCCACTTGTGGGTGGCTCTGCTCTGTTTGTGGGTGACTTGCCCTGCCCATGATGGCTTTGTCCTGCCTGTGGTGGCTTTGCCCTGCCTCTGGCAGCTTTTTGCCCTGCTCATGGCAGCTCTGCCCCACCCATGGTAGCTTGCCCTCTCAAGGTGGTCTGCCTACATGCTCAGAGAGGCCCCAGGAACTGAATCCGGGGCCTCCCAGGTGGTGAACCAGCACCCTATCCACTGGGCTACAGCCGCCACCCCCAACAGGTTCTTGAAGTTATTTTTGTCAGGGTGCTATTTAAATAAGCCTGTTTTAACCTTAGACAATATCTAAGACTCACTTCTACATAGACTGAGCCAAAGGGAAACCATCACCCTGAGATCCAGCAAATGATGCCCTGAACACAACAGTATTTTGGTCTCCTTGACCCAATCGGGAGCCCTGGGGGTGAGGAGTTTGAGGCAAAATGGCTGTTCAGTCTTTGGGCTTTTTTGTTTTAAATGTAGCTCAGAATTTTGATGGAGGTGGCAGTCACCTGTATTTTGTGAGGGGCGATTACCTATATTTTGTTACATCAGGAGGGTGATGGTCAATGTGAGGGCCTGTCTCACTTCATGTTTTTGTTTACTGTCCAAGAAGATGTCATTTATATAATGCCACAGGTGGACTTTAGATTACAAATGGTGGACAGTCAGATATTTGTCTGCACAGCCCATGGGCAAGTAGGGGATTCTGAGGAGCCCTTCTGGAGCCTATTAAAGGTATATTGTTGGATTTTCTTGTTTATTGTGTGGATCTCCACCCACTGAGATAACACACTATGACAAGATGAACACTTACATATTCCACTGCAGGAACTTTTAACCTTTTTTGTTCCATGGACCCCTTTGTCAGTCAGGTGAAAACCACAGACCCTTTCTAAGTCCACACTATACTGTGTATTTAATAAATATATCACATCTTCACCAACACATCCCCACAAGAATTATTTTTTTTAAAATTTCAATTCAAGCTCATGGACCCCTGGTTAAGAACCCCTTCCATAGAGGCATGCTCCAGGTACACCCTATCCCAGATGGGATTTTAAAAATGAAAGTGAACTAAACCTGATTTTTTGTTTGTATTTTGGCACTGAATATAAGTTGTTGGCCAGGTAAACAACAGCAAAATTGTTGGAAGAGGCATTTGAACTTTAAGAAAAAATGGTGACAATGTCTGGTGGAGGGGATTTGATAGGAGACATGGCCTTGTTAAGGTTGTGGTCATTAATGGTCAGCCTCTTTTTTTCCCTCTGGTCTTAAATGCAGGCAGGACTGGTGAATTAAAAGGTGAGTTGTTGTTTTAGAATACTCCCTCTACCATGTCTCATATGACTGGGCTTATTTTTGCAGTGCCCTGTTAGAAGATATATGGTGGAGTTTAACAACATGGAGGAGTTTGGGTGCTTTATTAGCCCTCAGAGGGCTTTCTTGATTGTCATCTTAAAGGACTTGGTCTTGGTCTGTGTAGAGACCTGAAGTGTCAGAATGTCTATGTTGAAGATAGGAAATGGCAGTGGAGAAGTGGGCAGAAGTAACATCCAGCCGTGGGAGAAGACTAGGTCTTATCTTCATGGTGACCATGGAAAGCATCTCAGAGTTGCCCCCTCCCATTCCATCAGTTGGATCTGTGGGGCCAGTGCATGTGCTGGTGAAAGGGGGGATCAGAATGACCTGTAACCTAGTATATAATAAAGTCAAGAAGTTTGTGGGTTTGTGGGTCCCCCAAATAAATGAGCTTTGTAAATAGGGAATTGTGCTGTGCTTGGGGAGGACTATAGTACCTCTAAGGCAAGCAAGGAGCCACCATTGTTGGAGGTCTGGAGTTTGTTTGTCCTGGTGGGTTCACTGACATTCCATGTCATCATCAAGGAGTGTCTCAGAAACTTGGGAACTTTTTCAGAGTGTTGCAGAAATCTGATCCCAAAATGCTCAAGCTGCATGCAGAGGAGCAGAGGAACATAAATTTTATTATACAGGCTCAGAAAACAAAACAGTTTCCAGTTTCTGGGCCCCTAACAACAGTTTTCATGGGCTTATATAAGTTTCTCTTCATTGGCTAGTGGGTTGCTAAGCAAGAGATAAAATTCTTAAGGTGAGCAGGCAGGCAGTTAAACTATTTGCTGGCCTAACTCAGTGTCATAAGAAAGGGAATTATTCTTTGTTTAGGCTTTGCAAGCCTTAGTTCAAAGAGGCATGCTTTTTAGCTTATCTTGCTAAAGATGGCCTGGAGAAAAGCGGAGTGGGAGAAAGGGAGAGTGGGACTGTTTGTTTTTTTAAAGCTGTAAATTCCCGAAGGGGGCATTGGGGCCCTGCAATTCCCTTATCAATAGATGAACCATTTAGGAAGCCCTTCTTGGCACAGCTGCCAATAGAAGTTGCCCTGATCCTGCTGTAGGCAGCTCAGCTGGGGTACCCAGGGAATGGAGCTCAGGGTAAAACTTTTAGCCAACTTATTTCAGGAAATAAGGGCAGGCTTTTGCCATGAACAGCTAGTGGGTAGTTGTCTTTTGCATTTGTTAGAGTGATTAGGGCCTGCAAAGCTTGATTTACTTTGAGGGATGTTGCCAACAGGGTTAGTCGAGTTGGCTTGTTTGTGGTGAGGGCTTCCCTTAAACATAACCTGTGCATCAGGGCTGGAATGGCTTGTTTGGGACTTTTCAGTGGTGTCTGGCCCTGTAGGGTTGGCATCTGTGTAAACCAGTTGGAGCATGTCTCAGGGCTTGGGAGGCTCCAGTCCTTCCTCAGTCATCTCTAACCACACATGGCTCTGAGGTAAATAAGCTCAGATAGGGATAGGCCCTGCCCCAGGCCAAAAATGGCCATTGTAAGGAGGTGTAGGAGTGGTTGATCTGTTCTCCATACCTCTAGGGCCCCACCAGCTGTGTTTTGGATAAACTTGATGGGATCTTTATATAATGAAATGATCTTTCCTCCTTGGTAGACAGCTGCCAGCTGTTGCTTCTTTTGATCTGTGAACAGCAAAGGTGCTTCCTCAAGGTCATTTGGTACAGCTCAAAGGCCCTTGATATTTGATCCTTACATCAGGTATTTTGGCAGACAGAATTATCATCCATGTCAGGGACAGACTTTATTTTTGTATTTCTCTGGTACCTGGAGCATGCTCTTCCTCCTCTGAGTTGGCTGTAGCCATAGTGGCTGCTCCTTTCCCTCATACCTGGTTTTGACTGCAGGTACCTTGTAACATTCTTCTACCACTCCCATGACTCAGTGCCACATCCTAAATGTCAGCCCAAGGAACTCAGGCATGTTGTTCGGGCTCAGCTAGAAGGACCTGGTGAGCATCATGGGTATCGGGCTCCCCTCAGGAGCTCTGCAGTTTTTTCAGTGTGTGCAGAGGCTCTGAGGCAACGCACCTTTTGTTATTTTGGGGTCTTTGCTATTATGTTATTTCAGATGTCAACTGGGATATATTCTTTTAACTCCCTTGTTGGTGGGCAGCAGTAGGTATACAGATATACTTTTTAAAAACTTTATAAAAGGCATGCTTTTTATTTTTTTAACTTGGTTAAGAATTATTTCACTGCCTGGAAACATTCAGACTAATCAAAATGGTTCAACTGTAATTTCTTAAAATACATGAATACTTCATATAAAATTTTTGAAAATGTCAATTCTCTAACCTAACCTGTAAATAACAGTTTGCTATCAGATTTTCAAAAACAATTGCTATTTAAAAGATATAAGGCAACAATAAAATATCAAAGAACTTTCATATACTTATTAGAACATAATTAGTAGCAAGCTATTCAAACAGAAATACAAATCTGTTTTCACACTTTGCATGTTACTTTAACTCTGCTTCATAATTGAAGCATCTTTCCTTCAAGTATTTTATTTCTAACATTAAATTACATTTTCTAAATATTTTTATAAAGAAATGAAAAATGCCAAACTGCTTTGTTTGCAATGTGCCATAAAGTAAAATATCAGATGAGGAACATAAAATCTATGATAATTTTGAATTTGTATATTATTAGATAATGGAAATGTATTTCTGTGATAACTATAAGGGAAAATTATTAAAAATTCACAATTAAGATAAAAAAAGAAACTGGTATATATAAATGAACTGCAATGTTTTCAGGTTTTTTGTGTTTTTTTTTTTAATGGAGGTATGGGGGATTGAATCCAGGATATCAGACATGCGAAGCAGACCCTCAACCACCAACTGAGCTACATGCACTCCTCTCAATTAAATCTTGAAGAAACCTAAAGAAGTTCTTTTTCCCCTAAACGTGCACTGCAGGTATGCATGAGATTCATTGTTCATATAGTGAAAGAATGGAATGATAAAGACAGATTCAGTCCCCTGTAAGTGCACAGTTGTAAGCTATTCTAAATGGAAAAAACAAAGATAAAAAACTTGACACTGACAATCATTTAAAGGAAAAAAGAACAAATCAAATAAAATGTTGAAGAACAAGAATATCTCCTCTTAAAAAGGAGAAAAATGTTATCCAACACAAAAATGAGAACTACAGATTTGAAAAACACTCATTTTTCTTTGTCTTCAAATACAAACAAAAAAATGGAAGGAGGGTGTCAAGAACATTTATAATTGAGGCAAGTCTGTGCAAAAATGGAACAGAGTAAAGTGATTTCACTTCATGAAGGAAATGGCTGAAATGAAATTTCAGAAGTCTTCATGTCTATAATAAAATATATGAATGCAAAAAAATTAATGCACAATTATAAAAAATATAAAGTCTGGATTTTTCCTCTTTGGTTTGTAATAAACTACAGAAATTTTCTTTAATGCATGCACTTCTATAAGCGTTCTCTGTTTC
>PVKH010031331.1:0-12350 GCA_004027955.1 Chaetophractus vellerosus
CATGGACTCTGGTATGGGAAGAAATTTATGCTTTGTGGCCTGGTAACTGTAAGCTTCTACCCCAAATAAATACCCTTTATAAAGACCGACCAATCTTTGGTATATTTCAAAAGGCACGCCTGTGGCTGACCAAAACATCATATGACAAGGCTTATCGTTTATCATCTTTGTATTTTCAGGAGGATATGTGTCTGTGTCTATGTCTGGAGAGTGATACTCATTGTAGGAATTTCAGGAATGTATCTGGGGGCCTGAGCAGCTCCCAGAGTCCCACTCTCACACTGCTGGGTATCAGTGACCTGGACATGACCCTGTGAGGGCAGAAGTCATCTGTCATCTCCAGAGGAGTTTATGCTGTTTTGACATACCCCTTTAGCCACTGTGTTATGTGGAACTCTTGTCCCTTAAGATGTTCTGTAGAAAAAGCTTTTCTGTGATTATGTGCCTTTGGGGTATGCTTTGCTTCACTCTTTGAGCTTCACAATATCTATTAATGCCTAAAGGCTCTGAGAAGTCCTGCAGGAGAGAAGTCTAACTTTCCTATGGTATGGTGTTAGAGGCACTGAGTCTAGACTTGCACTGTCCAAATGGTTTCCAATAGCCATTTGTGGGTGCTTAAATTTAAATGCTTTAAATTTACATAAAATAAAAAATTCAGTACCTCAGTTTCACTAGTCACATTTTCAAGTAATCAGGGGCTACAAGTAGCTAGTGCTATGCCTACCATTTTGAACAGCATAGATATTCCATATTTCCTTCCTTGCAAAAAGTTCTATCAGGCAGAGTTGCTCTAGACCCAGATGTAGGACTTCAAATCCCAGCTCTACCATTTACCAGCTATGTGAACTTGGACAAGTTCCTTAAATTCTTGGTGCCTTAGTTTATTCATCTATAAGATGGAACTAATAAATATTACAGACAAAAAAGGGTTGTTGGTAAGCAGCTGTGGCTCAATTGGTTAAGCTCCCGTTTACCATATGGGAGGCCCCAGGTTCGATTTACAGGGCCTCCTGGTGAAGGCAAGATGGCCCGCGCGGCACGGTGAGCTGACAACCCGCACAGTGCAGTGAGCTGGTGCAGCAAGATGACACAAGAAAGGGAGACAAGCAGACACAGAAAAATACAAAACAAATGGACACAGTGAGCACAAGCAGCAAGGGGGGGGAATAAATAAATAAAAAAAAATAAATCTTTTAAAAAAAGGTTGTTAGGAGAATTAAACAAGTTAATACACGTAAAGCACTTAGAACAGTGTCTGGCACATTGCAATCCCTCAATAAATAGTGCCTGTTATTAAACTATGTTTAACAAATGATTTTTAAACTGGTATTTACCTGGAAGTATTTTTTTCCCATAACACTGATCATTTCCCAAAGAACTAATTTTCTGTGGAACACAGTTTAGAAAACATCGTCCTATATTTCAAAGTGGTTTCAAGAAGCCAGAGGCTCTTTAAATTGAAATTTTGAATACAGTTATGAGAAATCCCAAAGAAGAACATGGCTACATAAGGAGCTAATCAATACTCTTTAGGCTGCAAAAAAGAGAAGCCCACGAGCAACTGGCTTTAAATTAAGAAAAAGAAATTTTGGCGGGGAAGGAGTTTCTGAAGAAAAGTTGAGATTCCACGGAGAAGCATAGCAACTCCAGCATTCCAACCTCAGGAGTTGGAGGCCCTTTGTTCTAGAACTCTTCCAATGACAGTTGTCAGCTCACCTGCAGGATCTGTTTTTCAGGTATAGACTCTGCAGAGAGAGAATCTTACAGGGCCAGCTTGGGTCGGTCATCTCTGGTCCAACCATCTGTGGCTGGCGAGGCTCCGTCACATGATAGAAACGTGAGTTCTTCCATATGATGGGAAGGAGGGAAGTTCTCAGAGAAAGGGGGTCATCAAGCAACTCAGAAAAGTGACTTGCCCAAGATCTCCCAGCCCTGCCTGCTCATAAAAGCCCTCACTCTTAATCACTAGGCGACATTCCCTACACTGGTAGACTCACATCTTGGCCTGCAAGCAGCATGCTCTACAACCAGCAGGCCTTTTGTTGCTTAGCAAAGTGCTGGTGCCCTTTTGCATAATGAGCAAGGCCACAGAGGTTGGGAAGAGCAGAAGCAGACCAGAGGGAAAATAACAGTGAGCCCACCTACTGCTCCGTGAGTTACATCCCTTGTGCATGGAATGGTCACCTCATCAGAACCTCATACCAATTCTGAAGGTAGGCAAGACAGTAGTTGGGGCTCCTTTTCCATGGATGAAGAAATTGAGGCTCAGAGAGGATAAGCTGGTTGGCAAAGAGGCCCAGATTTTCTAATGTTAGGTCTGAACTTCTCTGTCAGCAGTGCCACAACTCTGACTCCTCTCTGCCTTTCAAGGCATGCTGCTATTTAGCTTTCCCATGAACATCTCAGTGACCCTGTATTATTAGCTCCCTTTTCTTACTGTGATGCCTTTTTACAGTAGGAACAGGCAGATTAGCCCAAACTTTTCATTTTACAGAGGTCAGAGAGAAAGGGCGTGCCCAAGGTTACACAGCTAACTTATGCCTGTCCATTCATCGAGAGACAGTGTTTGCTTGAAGATGTATGTCTAAAGCTGTTATAGGTCATACAGGGTAAACTTACTTAGCAAATATCTATTGAGCAATAACTATACACCAGGCACAGGGGATACAATACCTCCCCACACATCCCCTCTGCTGTCTTCCCCACTCTCCCTCTGCCAGCCTTTACTGTCCCTCAAACTGCTCATGCGAGCTTGCACAATAGGGCCTTTGCTCTGGCCTTTCTCTCTGTCCAGAAGCTTTTCCCCAGATATTGACTTGGCTCATTCCCTCACTTTCTATGACTCTTTGCTCAGATTGCACTTACTCAGTGAGACCTACCCTGACCCCCTTTTATTACTGCAACCAGGACCCCATCCCCTCAGCCTTCCTCATCTCCCATGTCCTATCCAACTGAGCTCCTCTCAGCAAATTTCCTGTGTTTTATTATACTGAAATAATCTGTCTCTTCTTTCTCTTCACTTGAGTGACCAATGGGCTATCTTCAGTTATCCTAAGTTAGATATGAGCCAGATATGAAGAAAGGGGTGTTCATGTGCAGGGCCCCAAGAAAGGGGACAGAGGTAGAAGGAGAAAATACTCCCATCTTGCCACATTCCTGCTTCTTTAGGCTGTAGGAAGTCTGGCATACTGGAAGAGTTTTGTGTGGAGAGGACATGGAGCACAAAGGAAAGACAGAAAGGATGAGCTTAGAGAGAAAAACCATCAAGGGTCTTAAAAATGATGCTAGGGAACTTGGACTTATCCTGAGGAGCCCGGGGTGTCATTGAAGGATTTTAGCTGAAGAAGGGTATAATTAGATTTACATTTTAGAAGAAACACACTTTATCTATGGTATGGAGAATAGATTTAAGGGTACAGGAAAATGTGAAATCAGGGGGACACTTTCAGAGGCTGTTATAATCATCTGATGAGAAATGATAGTAGGTGGCAGTGGAATGAGAGAGAAATGGGCAAATTCGAGAGCTATTAAATAGGTAGAATGGACAGGACTTGGGGGCTGGCTGTTTATTGAGGGTGAAGGAGTGGAGAGAATAAGTATGACTCTTGGATTTCTGTCTCGGGAAACTAGTAGATGACAGTGAACTTTATAGAGGTGGGGAACATTGAAGGGCAAGCATGTGAGTCGGAGAGAAGATGAGTTCAATTGGGAACCCAGGGTCAGTAGGACATTCAAATGGAAATGTCCAGGAGACAACTGGATATATGAGTTTTAATGTTCCAACAGGTTGACTTCTCCATCCATTATCATGGAGGTGTTGAGAAGCATCAGAGAGATTACAGTGGTTCTCAACAATGAGCTATTTTGCCCCCAAGGGGGCATTTGGCAATGTGTGGAAGCACATTTGGTTTTAACAACTTTGGAGGGCTGCAAAATACTAATGAGAAATCCTGGATTAGGAATAGTTGGGGCACCAGGAGGTAGTTTTGTTGGGGGCAGCATAGTTGGTTGCAAAAAGCATGGGTTGGAGCCCAACAGTCCAAGGTTTGAAGCCTACTAATTAAGATTATTTGTGAATCCCAAAAAGAGAAATATTATGTTTGTAAACTTATCTATTCCTCTGGGTGTGATACCCCTTGAATGCATTAGATTCAGCTGACATGTCTTGGTTAAATTACCTGTTAGAATTAGGGCTTTGATTTGACCATTTCAGTAGGGCATGATTCAGATTGAGTCCCTGCCTCCTTGGTGGGCTGGTATAAATGGACACTTATTCAAGAAGACACACAGGAAGAGAGCCTGGGGCCCTGGAGAGAGATGAGCCGTTTGCCTGATAGCTTACAGCTGACCCCCCAGGGAGCCTTAGAGGAAGAGGAAGAGGAAGCCCAGGAAGGAGAGACCAGGCAGAGATCGCCTGCCATCTTGCTTCAACACGTGGCATCTGACTTTGGTGAGAAAGTACCTCTTATGGTATCTTGAGTTGGACTTTCCATGGCCTGGGACTGTAAGATTTTATCCCAAATTAATACCCTTTGTAAAAGCCTACAGATTTCTGGTACTTTGCATTGGTACCCCTTAGGCAGATTAATACAGGCTGGTAATAGCTTACAGGTTATTGGAGTAGCACAGTGCCTGGCTCATAGGGAGTGCTTAATTCTCAGGAGCTGTACTGCTTGGGGGCAGGGCCAGATTCTGTTTATTCAAAGAAAACTTGTTGAATGCCCACTAAATGTTGGAAATTGTGCTAAAGCACAAGAAATACAATGTTGAATAAATTGTGTCCTCATTGTTTCTACGCCAAACACACTTATGCACACACACCATTCTAGCATCAGTCAGAAAAAACAACAGGTCATTCTCAGATGGGTTCATTTGGCAAACAGGATTGTCTAAAAGCAGCTCATCTCTCCCTGCTGGCTGAGTGGGGGGTTTTGTTTGTTTTGCTTTGTTTTGTTTTGTTTTGTTTTGTTTTAGGAAAGAGAGGAACATGTTGGTATTTCAGCCCAAGACATCCTAGAAAAGGCAAGTGCCCCGGGCGCATTGATGCCTTTTCCTTCCTAAGCTCCTCACCTTTGTTCCAGCCTCTGAGTGTTCCTCTGTGTGTCCATCTCCCCTCCCACAGCCTCCACTGGTTTGGGGGACCTAGCTCCATTCTGAGCCCTCTTCTGTGAATTTGAAAGAGGAAGTGAGCCTCAGACTTCCCCCTGTTGTGGGGGGACAACTGAGGCAAATGTGGGTCTCTTTGAGACAGGTCTCACTTTTCTATAGATGGACGCACAGCCACAGGGCCCACAGACCTTAGGACACATCTCAGCACTCACTGCACTTGTTAGTGGGAGCAGGAGGAGAGGGGATAGAAGCTGACATTCAGCTGAGCACCAACTAGCTGGGTGACATTGGGACAATCACCTAACCTCTCAGAGCCTCAGGGGCCTTATCTTTAAAATTGGTTATAACTGTCTTATAGGGTTGTCATAAGATTAAATGGCACAAGGCCCAGGGTCCAGCACATGGTACATGCTCATTTATTAACTTGACAAATATTTATTGAGTTTCTTTTCTGTATCAGGCACTGTTCTTGGAAACGGTGGTATAATAGTGAATAAAACATGAAAATCTCTCACCTCATGGAGTTTAAGAATTATGACTATTATTATTATTTGCTAGGCACAAAACTACACTCTATCTATCATAATCATCATTCCTCTACCTATCAGCTATGTAACTGTTTATCTATCTACCTACCTACCTATCTAATCTATCTAATTTACATATCTATCCATACACACAGACACACAAATATATGGATATATGTCCAGTTGATTTTTATTCCCATTTTTAGATAAAGAAACTGAGATTCAGAGGGATGAAGTAAATCATCAAAGTTCACAGAATCAGAAAGCAAGGGAGCTGGAATTGAAATCCAGACCTGTCTGCCTCTAAAAATCCTGCTTTTTCAAATATGCTATAGTCAAAGACACAATCAGACCCACCAGAACTTCACAAAGTGGCAGCAGTAATTCAGAGATGGCATGCTACTTTTCCTTTTCATTTCAGGGGCTCTTGTTGCACAAAACCTCTTTAAAAGGAATAATAGACACTGATCCCGCGTGCCTGCAATACACGCTGCAGAACCCACCGTGTGAGCTATAATTAATAGAGATGCCAACTGCCAACTAACCAGAAAAACTCCAGCATCGTAAATCTGTCCCCTGGCTTCTCAGGAGAACTGATGGATGAGGAATTCAGCTTAAATATTTAACAATCAATAATTCAAATATCTATCCAACCATTTGCAGGTTGGCATGTTTATAAATATAAGGGCTGCACTTTCTTGCATTTCACCTGAAACTTACTTAGAGTTGAATGGGGGCGTATAAATGCCCCACATTTTATTGGAAAGATTCTGGGGGAGTAGATGAAAATATCCTCCCAGTTTTGGCTCAACTGGAATCTACAAAACTCCCTGCCTTGCTCATGTACCATTTGTTGGAAGGCCCAGGTGTGCAGCTGCAGTAAGATGCTAGAGCCTGATCTCCTTTGAATCAGCAACTCCAGGGATAAAAATCTAACACACAGTCCAACAAGACAATGAATTATTCACTTCGAGCTTCCACAATCTCTCTGTCCCTAGAATGGATCATCTCTCAGGCTGTAATTCAACCTCCTTCCTCCTTCGTCATTTCCCAACCTACGGCCAGGCCTGAGTTCCAACTCCAGGAAGACATTCTAGCCCAGTGGCTGGGGCAGTGAGCAGTGTGGTGTCTGGATGCTGGGTAGGAGTATTGCTGCTTGAACTATTTTGAATGAATAAAGTCGAAGTCAGCATGGACAGCAGTGATTTATCTGCACTTCACAATTATTGAATTTAGATGCTTCATCTACTTGCTGATTTATTAAACTGCTCTCCCCGCCGAGGGAGAATCCAGAGCAACTTCTTTAGCCCTAATGGATAGACACTTTGAGGCACATAGAGAACCCATTGTTGATAAGACTTCCTGTCTCACGTTGTCTTTGCACGGATATAACTTCCATTATTTGTGTTTCCTTCACAGTCAGTAACTCACCCTTTCCAGAGAAGGGTGGGGTTTTTGGCAAACACCTCTGAAGCTGTGGGGGTGGAAGTGTCAGGCCTGAGGAATGAGCTGTCTGCCACATGTGGCTCCCTTTGCCAACCCCTCTGCTGCGTCTCCCCCCCAGCTGCACAGCCCGAGGGTCCCAGGTTGAAGGGAGACTCTGGCCACCAGCTGGCCACACTCTCTGTTCACAGGTGCTGCCACACCTGGGCTGCCTGTAGAAACAAACCCAGCCAGGTCCTTGACCATTAGCCCCACTCACAAAACAAGGCAGACTCTAATATCCACCCAGTGAGGACTAATGGGAGGGGACATGCCGCTGAAATGAATTCCAGGCCTGGTTTGACCACCACCCTCATGGTTGGAGACAGACGGGCTGTGGGTTCTCTGTGCCAACAGTAATTGATGATTCCAAGTGGTGGATGGCCTGTTAATGAAAAGATTACTAGGCGGCAGCATTTCTGTTGTGGAATTTTGGCTCCACTTTGGGAAAACAAAAGTAGCTGGTGGGAAAAAAAAGGACAGAGCAAAGAAAGCCAAGTTTTCCTTGCTGAGGCACCAACTAGAGGTTCATCTTAGATACAACTTTTGAGGGCCATAGGAGAACAGATGAGGTGTAGATTAGTTATGTCTGACAAAGGGAAAATTAAGCTGGTCTAAGCTGGTGATAAATGAATGTCAGAAGGTATGATATGTAGGATTTCTGGAAACCTCTACAGGAGGCAGAACAATAGTAACTAACGTGCACAATTCTTGATCAGTTCCAAGCATATTCACAATCATTTCCATTGATTGGGGGTAGTGCTAAGCAATAGGAGAACTTTGAGGGGAACTCAACTATAGGAGGAGGGAAAGGCATAAAATGTAGTTATTAGAAATAAAGTACATTATTGGTACACTTAGAAGAAAGTGGACGAGTTGGTAAGACTTTATAGAGAACATCTGGTGTACTGAGGTCCTGTGGTTTTTCTCACTGACAGGAAGAAGTCAGTAGAGATAATAAATCTTGCAACTGCAGATCCAAGTTCTCTGTCTGTTTTACCCATTGGAGTTGCTGCATAGAAGGAGCCTCAGGCAGAAACTCCTTCTCACCTGTGTACCTTGGCTTGCCTTGAGAGCAAGTGAAATGGCTGCTCTCACTCTTCCCCAGGAAACTTGGGCCTGCTTGGAGCAGAGTGACTAAAGTGCAACAAAGAGCCAACATTTTTTTTTGAGGCTTATAATCACTCCAGGAAGTAGATATTTTTGGTTCTATCTCTAAAATAAGCAAATGGAGGCACAGAGAGGTTGAGCATTCTGCCCAAAGTCACACGTTCGTTCACGTTGCATCTTGCAGAGCTGAGACTTGAGTCCACTTGTTTCCATCTTTCCCCCTCAGTTGTTTCCCTGCGTTCTACAGAGAGAATCAGGAGCTCTGAAGAAAAGAAGGCCAAGTAGTGGGATCTGAGGCTCCAGACCCTAAATTAACTAGAGCTGCTTCTCCTCTGTTTTACACATGTTGGTTGTAAGTGTGGTCTTAGAGAAAAAGATCTTGTGCTACTAAAAATCATTTGAAGACCACTATAATAGACAAGCCAATTTTCCTTTAATGACTCCTGGATATGAAAATGAAATGAAAAATCAGAATGTTATCTGAAGATCTGGTTCTCATCTATTAAGCCATTTTCCATGTAAACAACGCCTTTCACCAACCCAGTAACAACATAAATGGCAACATAAATGGGGTACAGATTCAAACAGACTGAGTTCTATACATGGTAAGTCCTCATAAACACTGATTAAATTGAATTGGAAATTTCAAATACACTGGTAACTGTGGTTTCTGGGCAAAGCCCCCATTGACTCCCTGGAGGTCAGCAAAGGCCAGGTGCTTATCTGGAATTCAGTATGAGGCCAGAAGAGGCCAGATACACACTGTTATTTCTTGAAGGACAGAAACCTTCCAGCATTTTGGCAATTATTATTGAAAACCCACCCGGGGAGAAGGTAGTTTAAAACACAATTAGGATTCCGTTTTAAGGAGAAATCATAAACCGCCCATTTAACGCTAATGTTTGATCTACTGTGAAACAGAGAAGGGAGAAACTATTACAAATTTGCTAATACCATCAAAACTGATAAAGTGATAAAATGAGGCTACATGAAGGAAAAGCAGTCATCCCAAACATTAGCCATCTAATAGCTGTGAATACATTATATGAGAGTGGAGAACTAGTCTGAGAATCAGTGAAGTAGATCGGGGTGTTCACGCTCCCCAAGGAAGGAGCACAAGGAGTAGTACTTCTCTTTACATTCATTTTTATTTCATCTATTAAAAATGGCCATGTTGTATGATTTTATAATGTCCATAAATATTAACACAGAAGTCCACAAATATAATTAAGGATAAATATATAGCTCTCCTCACAACCCAAACTCTTGCTCTTTGAACTTGGGCACTTAATCGATTCAGGTGAATGTTAGCATGAATTCTTTGCTATCCAAACTCTCACTACCTGCTATCAGAAACTCAGGGACCAAATAGATATTGACAACCTGGTACTCCTCACCATCCGATGTGCTGTCTTAACTCAGAGAATGAATACACGTGGATAGTGAAGGATACTTGTGTGTAATTATGGAGATGCCAGTTCTTTTTTTTTTTAACTGATAACATGCACTATCAAAAGAACTTAGGAGACCACCACTGCCGATGCCCACGGTGCTTGAGCTGACTGTGAGGCACAAGCAGATGGGGCTTCCAGAAGCTGAAGAAGTTCTCTCTGACAGCCCCAGTGAAGGTGTATCTTTCTTGGGGATTAGGTTCTGAAATCAGTATATAAGGTGAACATTTCTTATGGTCAAAATTTCCCTTGAAAATCCCTTAGGAAATGACTACTTTGGAAATTGATAAGCCATTTCTAGAAGTCCAACATGGTCACTTGTTCTATAATTTAGGAAAAGATCACTGTTTCTTAATTGAACCCTAATAAAGATAGTGGGTTGCACTTTGGGGCTATATAGTACCAGAGTTCTATATCTTTAAACATTAGAATCAAACACAGAGCAGGAACGCATATTATGCAAGGCCCTGGAAAAGAGGGGTCTCCTGAGGAAGATTCAGTTCCAGTCTCCCCATCTCATGCTTCTCCAGGCTATGCTCATGCAATGCAATGAGAATTTGTTCATTACTATGGACAAGGGACTACTCTTTGCATCTGAGGGGGCATAGACAGAACTAGGAGATGCAGGTTGGGATATGCAAGCATGTGCATAAGACCCCTCCCAGCGCAGGACTGAGTTGGGGCAGGGGGTTGGAAAAGGAGTGAGCCATAGGCAGGGACCTCTATCTGTACTCTTGTCCCAGGTCCCTCAAATATTGAGGCATACAAGCCATGATAATGGAAAAAGGTCTAAAAGCAGAATGCGCATCAATCTACCCCAGTAATTTTCCAATATAATTACATTTCTTCTTTCTCAGAAATCCACAACTTAGTAATAGCTAATACATTAGGCTCTTTATTATGCATTTAACATGCATCATTTCATTTATTTCTTTCAAGGAGGTATTGTCACCCCAACTTTCCTAAGGGAAACACTGAGACTTGGAGAAGTTAAGTAATTAATTGAGTCAGAATTTGTCACAGAACAATCTGACAAAATCCCATCTCCCTAGGAGTCCCTGACTCATGAGATTGTGTTAGCAAGACACAGACCTCGTCTTAGCTTCTAACAATTCTGAAGGTGACACAAAAAGAAAAAAGAAAAATGTATACCCTCCAACAGAATGGTTAAGTTCTTTTCATTCAAACAAGACTGGATTGCACAGAACATGCATAAGTATTGTAATATGAATCACATTTGCAGAGGACATTTTCATTTTCTCTGCAGCCTGAGGCAAGGGGTTGTCAGTTATTCCTTCTAAGATTAATCTTTCTGCATCAGAGATATGGAGATTAAGAGTCCAGGGCAGGATGACTTATGCACACATGAATTTGATTTTCTATATGTTACTAAAAATTTGGTTCACAAAGCATTCCTTCCATCTGAAATCTCAGTGCCATGCTTTCTTGGAACTTATTGACGTGCCTGGGGGTGGTTTTCTCAAGTTTGCGAACAAGACCTCCAAATTTGCCAGCCCAAACTGGTTTTATAACAGCTGACTCTATTCTAGCATGAATTCAGCTAAAAACAATATATAATAAATGAATAGTTGTGAGCACATTCCATTACAAGGTGGTATCCCCATTTTATAGATAGTAAAACCAGGAGTCAAAGAAGTTGTGTAAATTGTCCAATGTGGTAGGGCCAGAGATCAAATCCCCTGATTCCACTTTGTGAGCCAGTTTCTGGCATTTTATAGCTGTAAAGCACTGTTTTCATAATCTCATGTGATTTTTCTTCATTAACCCAGTAAACTGTGTGGGAATAAGGCATTGGTAGAGGCTTCTCCAGCCTGCATTTCTTCACCTCCTTCTCCCAGAAACAGCATCTAGACCTTTGTTTGCAATCCCCGTCCCTTCCTAGGTCTCAGGTCTCCTCTCTGTATGGGGTGGTGTCTCTCTCCTCTCCGGAGGGGCCCTGGTTGGTTTAAATTGCTCAGCTTGCCCCACTGCTAGCAGTGATTTGTCAGGATGGGCATGTGAACGAGTTTGGCCAGTCACAGGGCTAGCTGCTGGGGCTTCCAAGAAAGAAGTTTCTTCTTTCATTCCAGGGTAACTCCTGGAAGATTCTTCTTCCTTTGAAAGGTGTGGTGTGTGGAGGAGAGGCCTGAAAATACCATTGTCTTTTTTGCTACCATGAAAGCAGGCAGCCCAGGGGTTAAGCTGACCCACAGAGAGGGCAGAATGGAGAGAAGAGCAGGGGAATGGAGACAGAACTATGATATTGTGACCTCTGGATCAAGTCACACCTAGCTTTGTCATTTGTGCTTAATTCTGGTTGAGCTGATACAATAGAGTTTGTCTCTTTTCATTTCGCATAAAAGAAACTGAAGCTCAGAGAGATTAAATGTCACAGGTTCCGATAGCTAGAAAGGAAGTCTAGGACTGAAGACCTGTCCCTTGATTTCAAGTCCAGGGCTTCTTCAGTGTTTTTCAAACATGCTTTCTCCAAACTTGGGTAAAAGCAATGCTTATTTCTTCATCCGGGAAAAATCAGCAAACACCAACTCCATAGAAGGTTTACGGGGGAAAGGCCAGAAGAAATGGAAAAGCACAATAAATTCAATGTAATAGAAAGAGTTGTACCAAAGCCAATAGAATTGGAAATGGCCAATGTTGGGCATTCAGAACG